>MJUU01061692.1:5078-16192 GCA_002080025.1 Modiolus philippinarum | reverse complement strand
AAACTCAAAATCTTTCAAAGGGCAATAACTCATATAAAGAGTCGTCGAATCTCTTCGGACCAAATGTAACAAAGTTGCGTCTCATGATAATGAACATTTTTCCCATTATATGTTTTCAGCCGTCTTTTACTGTTTACGAGTTGAAGCGTTAACAAGGCTTAAGGTCATCCGTGACCTTGATCGGTGACCTTTGACCTTGACATTTTTAATTGGCCATATATGACTTATGAACAATGGTGAAGGTTTCAGGTTTCTACGACTTATCGTTTGGGAGTATTTAGCATTAACGCAAACTCAAAATCTTTCAAAGGGCAATAACTCATATAAAGAGTCGTCAAATCTCTTCGGACCAAATGTAACAAAGTTGCGTCTCATGATAATGAACATTTTTCCCATTTTAAGTTTTCAGCCATCTATTACGGTTTTTGAGTTTTAGCGATAACAAGGGGTAAGGTCAAAGGTCAAAGTCACCGATGACCTTTGACCTTGACATTTTCAGATGTAACTTATATCAACTAAGAATAATGGTGAAGGTCCCATGTCTCTACGACTAACCGTTTAGAAGTTTTGAGCGATGACGGAAATTGAAAATCTTCAAAGGGTAATAACCCCCCAAAAAAGTATACCGCACGGTTTCGGACCAAATGTAATGAAGTTCCGTCATGACCTAACGAACATTTTCCCCATTACACTTCATCAGCTATCTTTTACGGTTTTCGAGTTTAAGTGATCACAAGGTATTTAGTGAAAAGGGGAAAAACTCCGTAACGGAACAAAATTCCGAATGTGGCCCTCGACTGCGAAAAGTTTATGTCTGCCCGGTATTTTGTGCGAAAGCTCAATTCGACATGTCGCGTACAGTTTTGGGCCGAAGAGTTTAAAAGTTGGCGGAAAAAAAAAAAATAATAATCAGAAGAAATACTATAAGGTCTACCGAGAAGGTTCTCGGGTAGACCTTAACAAGTATATTATATAGAGATAGATTAGCCGGGTTTTAGATATCTATTAATTTTCTTAACCATGCAATTAAACCAGAAGTGTAGTACGCAAAGCCATCTGATATCTTACTGTTTTCCTGTTTAAGCTATTTGATTGATAAAATGCTTTCCCAGTAATTTCGTGGACTTACCTAGATTAACCTCTGTACCATATGTTTTTGGGAAAATATAAGGTCGATTTGTACTCTCCCATATTTCCACCTTCTTTATTATACTCTCAAATTGTGTTTTCTCACGTTCTTAATGTTTTAATATGTTCCAAGAAATCTCTTGAACTGTGAATTGGTTATTGCTACAAAAATCGATTTTTTTTATTTCATTTCAAAACAGATTATTGTCATGTAACTTTTTCCTTTTTTTCAACCTCACATGCCAGGATAATGTTGACTTACTTTGCGCTTGCTATAATCTCCCCTGCAACCAGCAACTTTGATATGCCCTAAAGAAGATTTGTTGTGGTTATTAATGCCGTCAAAATTAACAGGGAAAAAGGGTATCATCAGTTTTAATCAATTGTGCCACTAATCATCACCAACCTTTAGCTGTGGTATTAACATCTCTCTCTTGCGTAAATGCGTATCGAAAGATTTATTACATGTTAGACTTGAAAACAAATACATACATTAAAATAAAAATAAAATAACAAGCATATTTTATCACACATGCATGTATCTAACACGTAGATTATTTATAATTGCAGTAAGTTCCCTTGTTGCCAGTATTTTGTCACTAACACTGATAGCATGCGACAGATTTTTTGGTGTAGTATTTGCCATGAAAGCTCATATCATTGAACGGAAAGCACGCCATAGTATATTCCTCGTTTGGTTTTGTGCTTTTGCAGTGGCCTCACCTCTACTTATTTTCAGAAGTTTAAAGACACGTCAGTGGAAAAATCACTTAGAACAATGGTGTGATGATGAATGGCCTTTAGCAGAATTTAAAACTGAAACTGGTGTGTCAGTTTTTCATCAACCGTCCCGAAAAATATATTGGACGAGTGTATCAGTAGTTTTATTTTTGATTCCCATTCTTGTAATGACATGTGCATATACACGAATTATTCTGACATTATGGACAGCCAAAACTCCAGGAGAAAGAGTACCTAAGGATGTTACAGTTCAGACAAGAATGAAGAAAAAGGTAATGTATTATTTTCACGTTTGTATGTTTATTCGAGCTATACCATGCTCATTTATATCTCAAACAAATTGATTATTTGACGATCTTGATAGATTTTTCAATATTGATGTACATCACATGTATCAAACTTAATATAGGATCTTGCAATAAGTATAGAATCATGACATTCCTCACTTAAGATTTTACTGACTCAGTTATTTTTGATGTGAAATTAGAGGATATCTCATCAATGAGTACCTCTTCTCAAACGTTATGTATAGGTAAAACGTTTTGAGAAATACTTAAATTGTCGTCTTGGATTTCTTAATTTTCCCCTCGATAACCTATGTTAGCCTCGATACAAATATATTTGACGTCACAATACAGATGTACGAACCTCACCGTTCTCAGACGTAATATTTTGAAGTCAAATGAATTCGTCAATTCAGAATAGGATCTGTTAGTCTCGTCATGTGACAACGTGATTTCAAGACAAAATTGCAATTTGAAAACTTATGACGTTTTTAGATTATGACGTTCATATTTTTGTTTGAATAACTAAATACCGAAGTTACTGTGAATTTAATTTCTGCATATGCGCATTTCGACAACTTATGTCTCTTCAGTGCAGATAAAACCTAAACGTTTGGAAGACAATGAACTCAAATATGTTAAAAATCTGATAGAGAACAAATAACCATGTAAAGCCAAAATCAGCTGAGGACAGAACTTTGCATGAGGGAGATACTCCTTAGTTTTCAACAAAATTAACAAAAATTTAGATATGGTATTGAAACGTTTTGTGTGTTTGCTAAAAATGCAACTTGGAGCCTATTGTACGTCATTGTATACTACTATGAGAATGATATAAGAAAGGCTGTGAGAGCAATACGACAATTTTGGACCTTTTGACAAAATAGAAAATATGATTATCGTTTGTTTTTGACCATCAGACGGGAGTAACATTATGTGTTCAAAATATTTATCTAATCAGCTCTTACATCTTAATATTATACAGCTAAAATCCCGTTGAAAGTATTGTCTGAAATTTTAGAATACAGCCAAGCTGATAATCGTTTCAATTTTACATATTTGCTTTTGTGTTGTGCAGAATGACACAATGACATAGTCATTTATCATTTCTCATTATTGATCATGCCATGCACATGATAATCTCGGTTTCTGTCATAAATGATATAACACTTCCGGTGAAAGATGATACGAATGATTTATTCGCTCCAACGTCCCATATTGAAAAACTATGTTACGATAAAAAATGACAATTGTACTTCCCCAACATTATTTACAAGATTGAATGCATACGTTTAGATCTATAAGATGAAATTAAACAATTATCTGGGATTTAAGTGAATAAGTAAAATATTATCTTTCCTATTTGTGTCTTTAATAAATATCATTACATCAGCAATATATCATATTAAGGTTTCTGTTCAGTAAATGTAAAAATGAAATTCAACCAATAAAAGATTGTAATTGCCCGCCACCCCTTTTTGGACCCCAAGTGTAAATTAAAAACATGGTATTGTGTTTTTGAAACTCATTTTTTTCTGTTGAATCATCAATGCTACTGTAAGACACTATGCACATGTACATTCACTCCATATCCTCTCATTTTTCCTATTCACTGTAAGACACTAAAATGATATGGCATTTTCAGTCCTCACCTATTCATCCATGGCAGATTGAGCCACATTTTTCGAGACACAAGTTTCAAATTACCAATATTTGAAGGATGATTCATTCTAAAAATTAAAGATTATTTTTGACATCTAATAATGGGACAATTCAAAAATATATAAGGGAAATGACCCCGCAAGAGTTAAGATACAAAGCAAATAAAGATAATTATGCAAAATTGGAAAATCAATACACATCATATTTCAAGTTTTATTGTTACCATATATATATCTAAAATGCGAATTAATTCATTATGTTTGGTTGTAGCTAAGTTTAAATGCAACAAATCAAATTGGGGCTTCAGATCTCCAGCTTCATCTGCCAAGGGAGAAAGGGGGAACCAATCGTATCCTTTGGTTGTCGAAGATGAAAGATATGGTAACAGCATTAAATTTACCAAAATTTAAATTTTTTTTTTTTTTTGCAAACTGACTTTTGAAAATGATTATCATTACTGTAAAAATGTTGAAAACGACATGGTTGCTGGGTAGAATTCCAAAAAAGTACCGATCTGTGAGAGTTTCAAGAAATTGACCCAAATAAGAATCAAATATTTTTTTCAGTTTTTTGCTTTGATAACAATCATTGTCTCTGTAAGGAATTTTAAAAAGATGTGGTTGCTGGGTAGAATACCGAAAATCAGAGGTCTGTAAGAATTTCAGGAAATTTACCTCAATCAGAATCAATTGCAATCTGACTTTCGAAAATGATCATCAATACTGTAAAGCACTAAAATAAGATAAAGTGGGTAGGGAAATTTGAAAAAAAATAACAGGTCTTTTAGAAGTTCAGGAAATTAATTCATGATGGAATTTCAAAAAAACTATAAGTCTTCATAAAATTTACCAAATTAGGAACCAAAGTCAAAATTGAGGCAGCTTAAGTTCGATTAAAATATCCATTCCTATCATTCCCAATGAAAATTTACACCACGAAATGAAAATGACACAGAGTTCCAGTCATATACTGAATACTTATTGTTTTACATTTTCTTGGCCCCTTAAGGGCATGCCCTAAGGGATCATACCGAAAGTCCGCTATCATTTCTGGTACGATGGGAATACACACCAAAGAAGGCAGAAACTGTGAATAAAATGATATGCAAAGAATAATAAAATATAGTACAATAATATACAATATTCATTAGAGTAATGATAAACACAGGTCAAAGATATTATTAAGTTTAATTTACAACTAAGCAAAGTGGGCACGCAAGGATACTGATGGACTGCATTAGATAATCCCCCTGCCTTCCCTTAGCGAGGGGATGAAAGCAGGCATCATGATTCGTGCAAATAAATTGATCTACAAAGACACAATTACCCTACCAGAGAAGACGTCTAGCCTCGCCTTCCGAACTGTCTCGTTCCCAACTATATTGAATTAGATGATTAGCAACAAAATGCAGTTTGCCAAATGGTACATTTTTGTACTTTGTACTACTTAGAATTAGAAAAAAACTAGAGCTGTCGGGAAAGCCAGACTAATACCCCCGCATCTGCATTTGAGTAAAAAGGCATGTCATTTTGAAATTTTGACCTTCAACCATACATTTATTGGTAAATAAATCTAACAGAAATATATCCTGTCAGGGATTAAATTGCATGTTTATACTACTTCATATAGAGGGAAATACATAAAATAATATATAATAAAGTGGACAAAAGGACGATTTAACAAAGCTCTGGACACAAAATGAACAAGGGTTTACCATCATTAATGTCAAAGGTCAAAGTCAAGGCCACAGTGACCTAAATTTGGTATGAGACACATCGCCTCCCCATGATGCATCCACACACCAAGTTTGATAATCATAGGTGCTACGGTACAAAAGTTCTGCTCCGGAAATGCACATGGTTTAACTATGATCAGGGTCAAAGTCAAGGCCACAGTGACTTAAATTTCGTACGCAACACATCGCCTCTCATGATGCATCCACACACCAAGTTTGATAATCCTAGATGGTACGGTACAAATGTTGTGCTCCAGACACGAAATGCACATTGTTTACTATCATAAAGGTCAATGGTCAAAGTAAAGATCACAGTGACCTAAATTTGGTACGCAACACATCGCCTTCCTATGATGCATCCACACACCAATTTTGATAATCCTAGGTTCTATGGTACAAAAGCTCTACTCCGGACATGATAGGGGACGGACGGACAGACAGACAAGGAAATTCCTATATACCTTCCAAACTTCGTTTGCAGGGGGTTTAATCAACACCGTGTTTATTTTTTAAAAGTCCTAAGCCGACATCAAATTGAAGAACAGTAATAGAAACGTCGTTATATTTAATAGTCCCTGTAGTTGTAGGGATACTCTTTCTTTGTACATTATCTGCATACATTTAAGTAGGTGCGCAACACAAAAGTATAATTACCTAGAAATTAAACAAATATAAACGTCGATTTCAAATGAAGCATAAGCAAACTGCAGAATATAATTTTTCAAGATTATACTTCGGCTGCCCACGTTGCTTTAAACGTCACTTATTTTCAGGATGTTAAATGTTCTGTCTGAGAGGTTATAATATTCTTATTAAACCCTTATTTTCAGTGATAGACAGTTGTATTTAGTATGCCTGTGGTATTTTGTATTAATTGGTTTAAATTGCACAAAGTTCTAATGAAACATTGTATTTTCAAGCGTTTTTAAAGACAAACAAGACCTATGACATTTCATAGGAACAAATAATTACAGTTGTTCTAAGTCGAGACATAATTACGTTATGCATTAGCTGGTATCTTACTGCAAGTCAATAATTTAGTATATCACAGCTTTCAGTTGCTTCATTTTCCGTCATATGTCATAGGAGTATTGGATTATAATTACGATGTCAATAAAAGAAATCCACATAACCACGTATTTATGTCTGTAAGCCTTTGCTTTCCCTTTTAACACTTACATAAATATGCACGTCAAAACTTAAGTACCGAGAGTTAAATTCCACCTAACCTATTTTCACCAAATATAACAATGAACAAGAATTATCTTTGGAGAGAAAAAAATCTCTATGCATCGAAAATTAAAGAAAATATTAAATAAGAATTTAAGCAAGACGAATATCAAACTTGAAGATAATTTAAGTCATTGAAAGAATAAAATATGCACACATTGTTTTGCTGAAATTCATGCGATGACAATTTGTTGTTGTATTTCCATGTCAGACAATTTTCTTTAATTTATACGATGACAAATAAAGAAGCAATTATCCAACACGTTGTAGATAATGGTCAACAATCTTTCTTTCCATGGGCTTAAAATTTTCAAAGAACATGTTAAATTGCAATATATATATGCAAAAACCAGAGAATAAAGTCTTTGCTGCTCCTTATAGCAATTTCGACATTTCGTATGTCATCAATTAAAAGTTGTTCTAATAACTAACACAAAACTCAGTTTTATTCATAATTTTGAATGAAAGGGATATTCGAAAGCCTTGGAAATAAGTACACTAAAACGTTTGGGTTTTCCATCTTATTTCCCCCCAGATTAGTTATAAAGTATTACGTGCAATTGAGAAATAACTGTAGTACAACTATAATGTTTTTTAAAGAGACAGGAAACTCTTCAAATTAGGATCTACTAACTAGAGCTTGACTTTTCGTCAGAACCATTTTTTAAACGTGTATTTTAAATGTATATATTGGACTGTATTCATTTAAAGATAATTCTCTGAAGGAACGCCAAGAATGGTTATGACAAAAAAGACATTAAATCCATGTTTTACGACAAGCCGTAATCCGTAATAGTTTTCAGACACGAACGATGTCAAGTCATTGCACTTTATATACATTTTAAATGCAATTATATTTGTTAATACTTAGAAATCACTAAAACACTTCAAAACATATATTTTATCTGTTTTTTGTCTTACATGCAAATACCGAAGCTATTTGATACTTAAATCAAATATAAAAAAAACAAATCGGATGTTACACAAATGGAGACATCATGACAAAGAATAAACAAATAAACAAAACTCGAAGGAACGGCACAAAACTAAAACACTAGCAGTATTGTCACAAAAACTGAAGGTATCATCAGGTATTCCAGAAGGGTAAGCATGATCTGCACCTGCTACACGGCTACTTTAGATATGGTGTTGAAAAATCAGTTCGATCTGCTGATTTGTTAATATAATTTTCTTACCCTTGTACCACAATACCCAGCGAAGTTATTTTTCAAGTAGACGCCACTTTTCTGCATGAGTGAACATATTGTTATTAAAATCTAAAGTCCAAATTTGTTGTCCCTTAAAAAATATTGTCATGACTTGAACTTGCGACCCTTCGTTTTTCTACTTTAGGGATGGTTTACCAACCACCTTGCCAACTACGCCACGTTCGTCTTTTATTCTTCAACATAATCATCTTTACAACTCAAATCATACCGATTGTGCCATAAAGACCACATAGAATTCTTTTATATAACTACTACGTATTTTACCACTCAGTAGTTGAAATTAAACTTCGCAAAAATGATTTTGATACCTTAAACGAGATTCTAACCCTGGTCACCACCATTACATACCTTGAAACTTGCAAGACTAACTCGCTTACCATTGTACAACTAAGTCATGGAAATTTATTTGCTTATTTACGTACTAACATGTGTAGTCAAAGAATTTTAGAAGTTGTATAAGATAAGAATAAAATAGCTTTGATTCTGGTACAAGTTAGATACCTAACAATTCAAACATAAGAAGTGGTCAGTATTGAATCTGGAAGGCAGCTTTTTCCACATTCATACTCAGGTAAAAGCGTCAGGGGGTTAACGCCCCCTCGGTCTTCACCTGTCTATTCGTGTGGAAAAAAAATACCAAGACAAAACCAATTAAAATCTATGATACGTTTTACCTATCTAATCAAGCTGCAATTTTGAACAAAAGCAGCTGTTTATATCTTAAGTATACATTAAGTATACTGTAGGGGGAAGGTTTGGATCCAATAAAACTAGTTTAACCCCGCCGCAGCAGGTTTGCGCCTGTCCTAAGTCAAGAATTTATTAAGCCTTTGTGTGTCTTGTCCTTTTTTCTAGTTAGTTTACTTTATGTCTATAGGAGTCTAGGATGATGTTTATTTCGCTGGACTTGATTACTCTTTGTTCAGGGGCCGACTCCGACCTGCCGTTAGGTGTGGGGTTTTCTCACCGTTCATTGAAGATCTTATGGTGGATTTGAGTTGTTATTACTCCCCTTTGGGTCGTTGTCTCTTTGACACATTCCCCGTTTCCCTTCTTTTTTCTATTAACAATAACAAGGACAAATTTTTACTACAAAAGCATTCTTGACGAAGAACAGTGTGAACTCCCAGTAAAACCCGAAGTATCATCAGGTAACCAAGAAAAGTAAGCATAATCTGGTCCATGGGTAAACTATACATTGTCAATGAAAGTATTTTGTTATAAATAACTAAATACCGAAGTTACTGTGAATGTAATTTCTGGTCCATGGGTAAACTATACATTGTCAATGAATGTATTTTGTTATATTCAGGCTTTGTCAGTTTTGTAATACATAACTAAATACCGAAGTTACTGTGAATTTAATTTCTGGTCCATGGGTAAACTATACATTGTCCATGAAAGTATTTTGTTATAATCGGGCTTTGTTAGTTTTGTAATAAATAACTAAATACCGAAGTTACTGTGAATTTAATTTCTGCATATGCGCATTTCGACAACTTATGTCTCTTCAGTGCAGATAAAATCTTAACGTTTGGAAGACCATAAACTCAAAGATATGTAAAAAACTATGGAGCTTCCTAAAGATAATTATTCTTATTTTGGACATAGAAACATGCACGACAAAAACGAATGAGTTGAAAAATGAATCGACGTTATGTGGTGGGAAAGTGGGAATACTACTGCTTGAAGAAACGTTCACAAATAGATCGTCGAAATCATAACTCTTGTCGTAAAGATGTGTTTTTTCTATATAATTATATCTGTATCAATATAGCGATATAAGTAAAAAAAAAAAAAAAAAACTCGTAGTCGTTACATTATTCTGAAGCTTGCTCTGCTTTTCGGATTTTCTTGTCAAACAGATTATCAAGAAAAGATATAAAATACTAAATCGGAAGTGTTAATTACAGTTTACAGCAAGTGATGGACTTTTATAATATTACTCCATTTAACAACCTATTGCCTATGCATTTTCGTAGGCTAATATGATGTCTGTTCCTTATTTGTAATTTCATAATTTTAACCCAGCGATGACTAAGTGTGGCACATTGGATGGAAACATGCTCCCGTTTTTAGCTATTGCCATCATTTGGCGTCAGTCGTCCGTCCGTTAAATTTTCACATTTCAGTTTCATCTTTTCCTCTGAGACCACTGAAACAAATTCAACCAAACTTTACAGGAATGATGTATGGAAGGTCTTTTACAAAGATTGCTCATTTCGTTTGGATCCGATAAAAACATTGCTGCCAACGCGCAACATAGTATAACATTGGACCCTATGGGGAAAATCACATTTTCATCTCCTCTGAAACCACTGAAGCAAATTCAAACAAACTTTAAAGGAATGATGTACTTCAGGTCCGCAACAAAGATTGCTCATTTCGTTCCGATCCGATAAAAGACATGGCCGCCAGCAGGGAACATAGTTGAACATTGGACCCTTTTAGGAAATCACATTTTCATCTTCTCCTCTGAAACCACTGAAGCAAATTAAAAAAAACTTTACAGGAATGATGTATGGCAGGTACTTAACAAAGATTGCTCATTTCTTTCCGATCCGATAAAGAGATGGTCGCCAGTACAGGACATAGTTTAAACATTGGACCCTATGAGAAAATAGCATTTTCATCTTTTCCTCTGAAACCAATGAAGCAAATTCAACCAAACTTTGCAGGAATGGTGTATGGAAGATCCATGACAAAGATTGCTCATTTTGCTTTGATCTGATAAAAAAAAACATGGTGGCCAGCGCGGAACATAGTTTAATAATAGGATCCTATGGGAAAATCTTCATTTTGATGATCTACTCTGAAAACATTAAAGCGCATTTAACTTAACTGTATTGGAGCAATGAATGGAAAGATATTAACAAAGAATACTTATTTCAATTGAATCTAACAAAAACATGGATGTCAGTAGAGGACATAGCTTAACATTAGCCCTATTGGAAAAAAAATTTTGGTCATCAGCATAGGCATGGCTTAAATGCATCTCTGTCAGGTGAGCGATACAGGCTCAGTATCTGAGCCTCTAGTTATGAATTTGTGCCTATGATATTTTTTTGTTCATTACTTTTCTTTTGATGCACTTGCTTTGCCATG
>MJUU01061691.1:15139-27135 GCA_002080025.1 Modiolus philippinarum | reverse complement strand
CCCCCAGAATTTCTTTGGTTTGTCATTTTTCTGTTTACAAATGGCTTATAGCTATGGAGTGTTTGGGATTGTACTTAAATACTTAAACAAATAGCTAATATCAAATCTATATACCATAAGACCCAATGTTGAATTTGAAGAATTTTCCGTTCTCTCTTGAAAAAATATTGTTTTTCCCTTCAAATTTAGCTCTCTAGAATTTTCGTGTACATTTGGTTCTCTCTGGAGTTTTACTATTGCTGATAAAAATTTTAGTTTGAAACCAAAAAGACTTATCCTGTGTACATACACTTCTTCAACGGCATATTTCATCTGTAAAAAAAATAAGCATATTTAAAAGAAATCATTTTATTTTTTAAACATCCTTTTCTATAATTAATATTTTGACTGTCAGCAGTGAAAATGTCTAAACCGGAAGTTGATATACTGAAAGGAGTCTAGGTCAAGGAAATGACACACTACATTGAACAAGAATACGATTTACCATGACGGGGATCCTTGTGGGATTATTTTAACTATTTAGTCTGAAAAATAAACATGTAAACGCGACAAAGAGCGAAAGGTAAGACAAAAATATGATGATTATTTATGTAAAAAATGCATTTGAAGTGGAAAGGTATTTTGGAAGAGTTGACCACCTCGTACTGGCGTGGACTTTCGAGCCCGGTGGATAGAAACAAGTGCCTGTGATTGAAATAGGTTATTTTAATTGGGCTCTTTGGGAACGCTTGGTATAAAATACTGACAATTATTGCATATCAGTTAAAAATTCTGACATTTCATGGGTATAATAGGCTAATCAGCTGATACTTATAATTCTGGAGTATGAAAAGCGCCGGTTCGATTTTCTGACATTGACGGTCAATATCGGCTGGAATTGGACCGCGGGATTTGAATCGACTTCAGTCTTTACTTTAACGTTAATAAAGAAATGACAACAAACAATTATAACATTTAATTTCAATATGTTTGATCAAGTACAGTAACATTGATTTACAAATGTTTAAAAACTAAACGATTTAAAAAGTCAATTCAAGGAAAAACAGTATGAAGTACAGTGACCTTATTTGATAAGATAAATCTTTTTTTTAAACACTCTTGTTATGTTGAATAAAGCATTAGTTCGGGGCCTTTTTGTTGTATATCTTAATATTTCTTCAGTGCAATAAACACAATAGTGAACGACATAAAATGCAATATCACAAAATTTGAACTGCCCAAATTTTGTGATATTGCAATTACTATTGTGTAAATATATAAGGTCTGAATATTTTCTAAGACGCATAAAGCCCGTTTGCAACACTCTGTTTCTTGAATATATGTTTTTTGTTTGGGATAGACCTACCGTCTTAAACAAAGAAACTTTATATCTAATCTACGAACAAAAACTTAAATATTCACTAAACTGTGCTATAAGGGTCAATATGAGCCATATAGAATACATTCATGTACTACCTATGACCAATCTATCAAATATCATTAGTCATTTACAATTATTAAGATTGATTGATTGATTAGTTAAGAGATAACCATACTGTATTTAGGATCTGATGCTTGTGTCACACTGCGCCATGAAGACCTTACTACGACCTGCAAGATTTGAAAGTCGTGGTACATTTGGCAAAATTTTGACATTTCTTCGATGTAACCATGACCAAACTGCGATCATACCACAAACCGATTACGAACTCATTACGACTTTACGAAGACTTCACTACGACCATTAAGTCCTTAGTGCAACCTTTCCACGACTATCCCCACTGAATCACGACCTCACTACGCTTCCATCACGACTAAACAACGATTCTATCACGACGTTACTATATCTTACTACGATAATACGACGATGTCATCACAATCTTGACCACTGTTGATATAAATACTATGCAGCATGCAATTTATCCATTTTCCTGAAATTTCACTGATTGTAACAAAATTTTACTCAAATCTTCAAAATCTGTAAGAGGACGTGCTAGGGGAGGGACATTTCAAAGGCATCACATAGTGATCGCGATGTATATAATGGAAGTTATGTTTTTGATATGATAACTACTGATGACAATAATTGACGAATCCAATTGTGGGCAAGTCTATTATTGGAGACAACATTTGAAGATTCAGAAACAAAACTTCTATCATTCTTTTTATCGGTGAATTTGATGGGACGAATTATGAAATCGGAAAATTGACATTAATAGTAAAAAAATTGAACGATCATAACGGAATTTTGCAGATGTTTATTTTTTTTATTTACACGATGTGCCGATTGACAAAGCAGGAGTGGCCTCACATACTTTTTTCAAATATTTTTTTCGTATTCCGGCAGTGAAAATATTTGCCTATCGAGATCAAAGAAAACTTATTCAAATTATAGATAAACTGCATTCTTCCTCGTTTTCTTAAAAGTACATGAAAATAATAAATTAAACTTTATTTAAAATGCTTTTTCCCCTATAGGGTTGATGCCATAAACACAAACCAAATTGCATTAAGAATACATTAAACTTATGCAGTTCAAAAGTTCGGTTTCCTTGAACAATGGAAATTGATTGCTTGGTCGATTGATTGCTTGGTCGATATATTGCATATCAGGAATCCCTGCAAAAAGTTTTTGGTTTCGTATCCCAATTTTTACAGTCGATTGGTGATACCAATTGCTAACAGCAATATTTTATCTTCATTATGGTACAGTTATTGCTTGATCGCAGTAAAGTCGGTATGAACTCGTACTTAGATCTTATATATCGTAGTTCAATCGTGTTGTGATCGTGACAGGAACGCGGAATAGTCGTAGTAGAATCGTCGTAATGAGATCGTAGTAGAATCGGGAGGATCGTAATGAGATCGTAGTAGCATCGTACTGTGATCGCAGTTCAGTCTTCTCAATTGGAATCCCACGATCCCACTACGACGCTACTACGACCATGAAGACCTTAAGGCCTTGTCACACTTTAACGTTTTTGCCAACGTGTGCCGACGTTCGCGAATTTTTATAAGAACGTTGGCACACGCCGAAGAAATTCTCTTAGATTAAACATATTTATTAGGATTAGACACAAGTTATCACAACTTAATACAGTCCTTTCCTTACATAGAATACACATATTAATTATTTTTGACGTCAGCAAAACATAACTAAAAAGTTGCAATTCAAAAGAGAAAGAGAAAAAGGAGATGTTTGAACTGAAGGTGTATGCACACAAGAAAAATAAAAGTATAAGGTAAAAAGACCATGAGAAAAGAAGTGGAATGAAGTGAGATTAAAGGCTGACCAAGACAATCAGAAACGTTTTGATTGTTTTATAAATAATCGCACCCTTTCGAAAATAAACGAGTTTTGTTCACATGTATAATTATCATTTCCAAAGAGTAGTGTTTCAAGGTCTTTATCCTCATCAGCCAGGCTCTCAAAAACGGTCAATCTAGCTTCCGTATATAAAGGACATTCAAAAAGATAATGTATGGCATCTTCAAATGGATGTCCACAGTTACAAAAAGTATTTGTCACAACATTTATTTTTAGGAGGTCTGCTTTTAGTGAACTACATTGGTGTCTCAGTCGAGTATGGAGTATATTTAAAGTCCGTTGTCCTTCAAAGTAGTACTCTGGGGCTTTACAAGTGATACCCTTTATCCTTGATTTAAAAATAGAAAAAGATGGCGAGTTTCGAATAGACAAGTCAAGATTATTCCAATCTTTTACCGATGAAGGTATAAAAGAGTTTTCATAAGATTGTAATCTACATCTAAATGGCACATAGTTATCTTGATTTCTTAAATTATAATCATTCAGATTAGACGAGATAGGAGGAAGACACCTGCTGAGGTACTCGGGACACAAGTTATTATGCATTCTATAAAACACAGTCATTCTGCGATATTTCCTCCGATTATAGAGTGTATCCCAACCAGTTTCAAAATAGAGAGCATCTTTGTTCGCAAATTTTGGAAGGCCTGTAACAATTCTTGCCGCTTCGAGTTGTACTTTTTCTAGTTTTTCTATATCTTGTTGTGAACACCCATCCTCTACAATTCTCTTGTAGGACGCATTCATAGCACCAGTCTAACGGCTTACAACGCACGACAAACTTATCCATAACTTGTATGCAAAGCTCATAAAACGTGTAACAGAGTATGACAACGTTGCAAAGGCGTTTTACTAGCGTACTTAACGTATACCGAACGCATCCATAACGGTCTTCTAGCATTCATACAGCGTCTGTATAGCGTTTTGACGATCTTTGAAAGATCAGCTTGAAATTATTCGTCTCAATGTTATTTTTAAATGTAGAAATGTAGACCCAGTGACTCTGCTCTCCTCAGAAAAAATATAAAAGGGGTCTTTATACTGCATGGAGCGTGGCGTTTCTCCACACAGTTTTGCTACAATGATTCGCTGTCAGGCTTAACGTTGGTATTAAATTGATCTAACCACAAACAGTTCTAGCATTCATACAGCGTCTGTATAGCGTTTTGACGATCTTTGAAAGATCAGCTTGAAATTTTTCGTCTCAATGTCATTTGTAAATGTAGAAATGGATAAAAATAGCACCGAAAAATACGACAGATTTGCAGGAGGGATGGGTCCCTCAAAAATTTAAAAAATATTTTCAAAACTATATGTCAGTATGATACTGAAATAAATCAGCTACTTACATTACTTTGGAAGTTTGTCTTGCTCATATACCATAATTGTTATAATGAAACATCGACTAATATGTCACTCCTTAGTTACAAGGACGCCCGGTTTGCGTTCTCTACACGTTTAAAACTTCCAAGAAACTTCTACATATCGCACACAATACGTGCAGAACGCACCTCTAGAGTTCGTCTAACGTCTGCATAACTTATCAACAACACGTTAGCGAACGTCGTGAAATTTTGAGCATGTTCAAAATTTTCCGACGCACTCAACGTTCAACAACGTACGCAAACTTGTGTTGACGTGTTTGTAACGTGTTAAAAACGTGCCTTTAACTTATACAACGCACACCAGCGTCTACGAAAATATTCTCACACGCTGGGCACACGTTGGTACTGTGCGTTATAGTGAGACAGGACCATTACCACGACATTTCAACGACCTTACCACGACTCTACTGCGACCTTTCTACGACCAAATTTGACCACGTCTGCACTACGATTTGTTTTAGCATTTTCAAAGTTGTTCCACGACCATGAGGACCTTTCTACGATCCTACTACGACCATACCATGACGTCCCCGACCCTATTTTTTTTCTCAGTCGCAGTGCGATCGTTGCCTTGTGTGATTGGAGTGAAGGGGTAAATCGTAGATTTTACTTTCGCAAACAGAGTTTTCCGTTAGCAGAGCCGGAAAACGGACGTTTGCGACAGAAAAAACCTTATATTTACCCCCTGAAGATCCTAAAATACAATTTGGTTATCTCTATTCCAATGCAAGAAGTTTGGTGTACGTCTGCGCAATTGCGTTGCTATTTGTTCCGACGGTAAATTGTGGATTTTACAACCTAAAAATATTGAAGCCATCCAATCAAAATTAGCCTTACAAACATGAGTGCATTAGAATTAGAGTTTAACGTCCAGTGAACAATATTTCTGCTATATCAGAACGAAAACAAGTTAATCAATTCAACAAAATATAAGTAAAGGAATAAAGAAATAAATGTGAAAGGGACGAGTTTCAGTTGCCACTAGAAAAGGGAAGAAATGGGTAGGAACAGGAAATTTAGCCTTCTATACGAGACCCAGTGACTCTGCTCTCCTCAGAAAAATATTAAAGGGGTCTTTATACTGCATGGAGCGTGGTGTTTCTCCACACAGTTTTGCTACAATTGTTCGCTGTCAGGCTTAACGTATTAAATTGATCTAACCACAAACAGTTATCATGGTACCAAGACCGCCATACTTTGTACACATGTTTTGCTTTTCGTGACTTTATGTCTCCGGTGAGACAATAAAATGTATTGCCTATCGACATTTTTAAGTTTGTTTATGCAATTGAAACAAAACAACATTTTCTTTGAATATTATATCAATTAAAATTTCTTTTAGCACACGTGCGGCAAGCCCTTAGGTACACATGTGAGCTATCTCCTCCACTTTGACAATTTTGAGACCCGCTGCACATGATGAACTATACAAGGCGGAGATATTGACTATAGGGTCCATTTTAATTATAACTTCACTGCTGATCGGTATTTTGCATTAAACCCTATGCATACAAAGATTTCCTCTAGATAACTATTATATGCATTTAAACTAAACTTGGCATGAATGATGCTAATGGGATGCTATCAAAGTGTTGCTACTTTGGTGCCAATCCGTCATCAAGAAAGGCCAACAGTAGTGAACTAATTTTTTGATTTGGACCTTACGGGAAAATGCATACAAAATATTTGTTTAAAAAACACTGAATAAGATTTAAACTATTTTTTTAATTGGTATCAATGACGCTAATGGGGTGCTGACAAAGTTTTGGCACTTAAGTACCGATCCGTCATCCAAAATGGCCGCAAAATCTATTGATTGAATAATTAGAGTTTTCGTCCAGTGAGCAATATTTCAGCTATATCAGAACGAGAAAAAATTAATCAATTCAAAAACTATTATAAATAAATGAAGAAAGAACCAAAGATGGAAGAGGCAACCGGGGCAATAACTTTTGATTGCCACACTAAAAAGGGAGAAATGGGTATTGGTAGGAAACTTAGCATTCTCTGCTCTTCTTAGAAAAATGTAGAAGTGTTTTATACTGCATGGAGCATGCCGTTTCTCCACACAGTTTGTTTACAATGGTCCGCGTTCAAGCTTTTCGTATTATAACCCAACTACGCCGCATAGACGGGGCATTCCCCTATCTTCAACCTTGGGACGCGCCCGGCAGCTTTGTAGACGAAGCCACTGAAAACCGATTGAGGTTCCGGGATATCGCGAGATGGTAACTTATTTTAGCATTGGACCCTTTGGCAAATGCATACAACGGAACTACAAGACAACCAATGAAAGGATTTAAATCAAACTTGGTATGAAGTGTTGTTACTTTAGTGCCGATCCGTAATTCAAAGTGGCTCCATACGGAGAATTTGTTTCAATATTCCTTATTGCAAATATATGCAAATATCCTCAACAAAAGAACAGCTGGAGTGGATTCATACTTATGAGGTGCTGTTACTTTGGCGTCTAATCATCTTCCGAAATGGCCACCTGTTTTGAATAGAGTTTATCATTGGAAAATGCGTACACTGATCATCGATGTTTCCTCCGAGATGCTGACCAGTGATGAAAGATGGGTGTCAATCCATTGTCTAAAAGAGCCTCTACGGGGAACTTAGTTTTACACAGGACTCTATGTTTAATACTTATTTTTGCTAACTTGTTTGTTCTCTATCAGTTTTCAAATATTTTTGAGTATATGGTCTTCCAAACGTTTAGATTTTATCTGCACTGAAGAGACATAAGTTGTCGAAATGCGCATATGCAGAAAGTAAATTCACAGTAACCTCGGTATTTAGTTATTTGTTACCACTGGGTCGATGCCACTGCTGGTGGACTGTTAGTCCCCGAGGGTATTCACCATCCCGATAGTCCGTACTCCGGTGCTGACCCGAAAGCCGGTTATTTTTGGAACCTTACAATATCTAAATTTGTGTAAAGTTTGTTGAAAACTAAGTATTATCTCCCTCATGCATAGCTCTGTCCTTAGCTAATTTTGGCTTTACATTTAGATCATATTGGTTATTTGTTCTCTATAAGTTTTTAAATATTTTTGAGTATATGGTCTTCCAAACGTTTAGATTTTATCTACACTGAAGAGACATAAGTTGTCGAAATGCGCATATGCAGAAAGTAAATTCACAGTAATCTCGGTATTTAGTTATTTGTTTTGTCTTTGTCAAATTAACTCCATTTTTGTTGTTTCTGTTTTGCTTTGTATGTGATTTATTGATTTCAGAGTTATAAATAAGTGCAGTTTTTGCCTGTTTTCACACTTTATCTCTGTGCTATTCCTAATGTTTTCAGTCCCTGGAAATATTGAGAGATATATACATGAACTTTATGCATTTTTGCCTCGTTTGAGCTCAGAAATCGTTAACTATAAATATGAGCTTACAAGGAAATAAAGAAAAGTTAGATCTAATTAAGAAAATATTTTTCTGACCAAATCGGCCTTTTTCAAGTCGTATACTGTAACGCAACAGAAAACCTATTGATATACTTTTACGTGGCACATCAACTATGTGAAAGGGTCGTAATTTTTTACGTCTTGTACACGTATATCAATGGATCGTTGACTTAAAAACAAATTCCCAGAATCGGTAATTGTTGAAGTAATTAATCAACTATTTATCATAACTTGATGTTCAAGTAAGTTCCTTCATTGAATTTGGTGGT
This sequence comes from Modiolus philippinarum, assembly GCA_002080025.1. Taxonomy (NCBI): domain Eukaryota; kingdom Metazoa; phylum Mollusca; class Bivalvia; order Mytilida; family Modiolidae; genus Modiolus; species Modiolus philippinarum. The sequence continues at coordinate 18,761 of MJUU01061691.1, read as the reverse complement.
TTTCTTTCTCTAGTTAACTAAATTATCTAGTAGTACATGTTAGATCGATTATTTTTTATCCCCGCACTTTCGAAGAAAGTTCGGGGATAATGTTATACCCTCCGTCTGTCCGTCCGTCCGTCCGTCACACTTTTCTTGTGACTCAAACTCCTCCTACATTTTTGGATTTAGGGATTTAATTTTGTTGTTGAATTGTTGCATATAGTCCGCAGATGCGCAATAAGCTTTCGGATTATCGATATTGGTCTTGGTGCAAACAAGAGACCCCATGATGTCAATATTTACACATGTGGCATGTGACACAAACTCCTCCTACATTTATGGATTTAGGGATTTAATTTTGTTATAGAATTGTTGCATATAGTCTGTAGATGCGCAATAAGCTTTCGGATTTTTGATATTGGTCTTGGTGCAAACAAGAGGCCCCATGATGTCAATTTTAACAAAGACCCAAAGATGTGGATTAGACACATGTGGCATGTGACGCAAAGTCCTCCTACATTTTTGGATTTAGGGATCAAATCTTTACGCAGAATTGTTGCATATAGTTTATAGATTTGCAATAAGCTTTTGGAATTTTGGTTCCGGTTCCAACTTTGGTAAATTTCCTGAAAATGTCAGACACATATTTTTTTTTTAATTTTGGCATATTATCTTATATTCTGACAATTGTTTGGTAAAAAACAAAATTCTGATAACTTAGGATTCTGAAAGGCGGTTCCAATTTTGGTAAATTTCCTGAAAGTCTCAAAGACCACTTATTTTTTGGAATTCTACCTAGCAACCGTATTTAAAATGTTTGCATAGTTTAGGACTAACATTTTCATCAATTGGATTTCAAAAATATTTGATTCCAATTTTGGTAATTTTCCTGAAAGTCTCAAAGACCACTTATTTTTTGGAATTCCACCTAGCAACCATACGTAAAATGTTTGTGCAGCTTAGGACGAACATTTTCATCAATTGAATTTCAAAAATATTTGATTCCAATTTTGGTAAATTTCCTGAAAGTCTCAAAGACCACTTATTTTTTTTGGAATTCTACTTAGCAACCATATATCCTAGAATTCTTTTAGTAACAATAATGACTATCAATAGGTAGATTAAAAAAATATGCCAAGGGTGTATAACAACTGTTATCTGTGTCAAACAGGGAGTGCGGGGATAGCTGTCGTTTCCGACAACATCTAGTTTTAATTTGCTATATGAATTGGTCGATATTTTCCGATATTTTCTCGAGGGATAAAATGCTAGCTGCAGGTCTGTACCCACTTCTACAGTCATACAAAGACGTTCCTTTGCTATGAGGCAAATAATTTAATGTTAATCAATGACCGATTAAAATTAAAAATAGCAAGACCATGTTGGCAAGGAAATTGTTATTCATTAAAAGTTACTTTCGTTTTCTCCATTTGTCTGTTTTTGTTGTTAAAGGGGTTCGCTACTCCATTTGAAAATAAATAGGATTTCTAATAAACATGATTTTTTGTTAGAAAATTAAAATAGAAGTAATTTAAGTGAAAAAAAATGATAGGTTGATGATCTCGTTTTTGAGATTTAAGTGATTGAAAATTTGGCGGGAAACTGAACTCCTCTGATTTTACATAGGATTAACGTTAACAAGCTTTGACCATGAATGAATGTGACAGAATAAATAGAATTCAATGAAATTTTTACAGAATGCTTATAAAGATGTATAAAATGAGATTATGGAAAAAAATAAGGGGGTCAATGGGCAAAAAATTATAATGCTTTTAAATGGACAAAACCCGAGGATTCCGAAAATCTGACAGAAATCCCAAAACATGAGGAGCGAACCTCCTTAAGTTCTCTAGTGGGTTGTATGGACGGTGATTGAACATTTCAGTCATTGGCGAGTGTTCCTGTGTTCATTTCTTTTTTTTTATCTTTTCATTTTAATGATCAACTATGAGCTATCGTTTGTTTTAGAAAAACATGTATCAATGTAGCATGCATGTGGTCATGGGTCTGCAGTTATTTTTGGAAGACGTCGGGTCTCTCAATAACTGATACTGTACATCTGACGCACAGCCATTGCTTCAAAGTGATCGAGACACTGTGTTATTCAGATAATAACTATATCGTATGCATTGGTATTCATTGAAAGAGTCGGCATTATACTATCGGCCAATTGTAGATTGACCTTTACGTAGCTTTTCACGCGAAAAATCAATAAATCACAGTAGTCCAACTCAATAATACGTTCCATCACCTAAGCTGTAAAGGACTGAACCGGTTAGGTTAAATTAAAGACGAAGCGCTTTAATCGAAAAAATAAATCATGATTTTGTTTCCCGCCACTTAACAGTAAAACAGTCCTTCGTGACGTCATATAGGAAACGTAATATGTACTCAACTTTACAGCTAATAAGCTCTCTTTTCCCGTAAAAACATGTTTGATTCCAATTTTCCCGGTTGTTTTAGAAGAATACATCGGTTGATGAAATAATACATTGTTTAATGGAATAAACAATGAAAGATCATGGAGTAAATGTACATGAGACAAAGGCTCTACTAAGACATGCCAGAACCAAGCAAAGGAACAACGCTTTAATTGTGTTCTTCATCTTGAAGTCACCATGAGGCCTTCGACAATGAGCTTTGCTCATACCTCACAGTAAGTTCAAGACGGCACCTAGCATCTCTTTGCTTAATGTCGCATGTCTTTTGTGGTCATGGATGCCAAATCGTCCGCAAACATAATTTAAACTGGCAAGGTGCTCTTACAATTACTCTCATCCGTTGCTTCACAAAAGCTCTAGTGTCAAAAGAGCTAGTGGACGCTTACAACATATAGACAAACACATGGCACTCATCAAGTCAAAACTTGGCATTGTAAAATAGTTAGATATATGGGCAAAATAAACAAGTGTGTGTGTGTAAATACACAGTCTATATAAAATTCGAATTATTCATTGATGGCACCGTAATCTAGTATTCTGTTGTGAGCATTGAACGTGGAAAGCACCTGGGCCCAGAATAGACGCTGTCCATATTCCTCATTGCACCAAACAGCATAAGTTGTTGAAGTCAATATCAATTTCATTGCATGTGTAAAATGTTTGCTGTTCATTTCCTCTAACAGAATAGTGACTAGTATTTCAGTTTTGCTATCAAGTAGTCTTCGTTGTGCTAACAACATTTCAAACTGACACCATTGGCTTCTGGCAAAAGCATTCGATATGACCAATACTACTTTCCGGCTTAAATTCATACTGTCAACAATATTATCTACGATTAATTTTCCAAGTTGAAAATCTCTGTAATGAATGCATAATTTCAATTTATGCTTCTCTTCGAGAAAGGGAACAAGATTTGCGTGTACCCATTTCCTATCCTCATCACAATATACAACAAAGCCGTCGTACAAGTAGTCAGCATTTTTCAGCCTTGCGTAGAAATTTATTCCTAGAACGGAGAAGGTAGATCCAATATCGAATGTGCCACCTAGTTCTATAAATAATTATAGCGACGATAAGTAAAATGATAAACGCACCACTGCTTGTACCTGCTAATACTGGAATTTTAATGTTGTCATGATCTGTACAGTCTTCGGAAAATGTATTGAGATATTTGTCATGCCAAATTTTTGGCATCACAC
>MJUU01061691.1:0-12141 GCA_002080025.1 Modiolus philippinarum | reverse complement strand
AGGTCTTGAAAAATAAATTATATGCGTCTGAAATCAAAGACCAACCGAGGTTTAACAAGCCAACGCCAATAAGTCTTGCAATACAGGAAATTAAACAAAATATAAAAGAATACTAACATAAGTGAATTTCATTTTTACCAAATTTTCCTATCGTTGACGTTTTTGAGCTGGTTCCAATCCCAACGTCAACTCATCCTGCCCATATTTTGGATGACACATAAAGACTTCTCAGTTATTGTTATTTATTTCATTTCATAGAGTAGAGTAGACATTTAATATGGCACTTTGGATTCCCCCCTCCCTGGCTGCTCCAGCGAGATCCATCAATCACGGGGCCAAATGGGCAGGGACAGGAAATTTACCAGCCAATCTCCAGTCTTGTACACCCTTCCGAGGAAGCAATATTTAGGCAGCGGTTTTCCAATTTTTAGATTCGAGTTGCACTGACGAGATGTAAATTCATCGAAATGGGGCCTTATATGCAACAGTAAAATTTAAATGTAGTGTTGCGTGTCACTCAAATTGTAATGGTCAAATTCCTCAGTGGAAAGATGTTCTCGATAATATCACATCCTAAAACTCTAACTCGGTTGGTCTTTGATTTCAAGACCTGTATAAGCATATTTACATGCTTATACTGAGGATAAAATAAGATTTCCAAGTCTGTCGATATTTTTAGACGTTATATATATATATGTGTGTATATTTATATATATGTTTATCGAACAGCTCAAGAAAGAACCGTGGCTCAATAAGAAAAAATGAAACGAGAGATAGATTTTTGAAAACAGTTATCAAACTAGAAAAAAATGAAAGAAAGGGAAGAAGAAACTTATCAGTTTATCCATTGGTGGATCCAGAAGGGGAATCCAGGGGTTGGAACCAGCCTTTTTCTGGAATTATTTTTCAATTTCGTGCAGAATTGAGGCAAATTTGACCAAAAATGACAAAAAGACGCCTGGTATCCCCTTTTTCTGTAACCTCATTAGAACCCCCTTTTTCGAAGGCTGGATCCGACGGTGTTGTCAGTGACAACATGAAAATATTATGTAATGGTACATATACATATATGACAGAAAGTTTGGGAAATACATGAAATAAAAAAAACAAATACAGGAATTGCGATACATTAAAGAGTTATCGTATGCGTATTATGAATATTACTCTCCGTGTTCATGTTTGTGCAATATGTGTAAAACATTTTACTCATGCAATATAATATATTAAAAATAACTGTATTTTTTTTAAGAAAACAGTAAAAAAGCAGCTTAATTTAATAACTTTTCTAATGCAGCTTTGGTCCCTCATTTCAAAGATTACCACCTACAAAACAGATAAATTGGGAAATCTAGAACCTTCTCGGATAGGAAAGATTGGTGAAAATGAAATTCACGTATGTTAGTATTCTTTTATATTTTGTTTAATTTCCTTTATTGCAAGACTTATTGGCGTTGACTTATAAATGAGATGATGTAAATATTAGGTCAATGTAAAAGTTAGAATATGTTTGAAATGCACACGATTCGTGAGAAAAAAAATTAAAAGTACTACCTGTGTGCCATTAAAACACTGAATATTCGAGGTTTGACCAGTTTCTCGTGGATTTATTTCATTTGAGCATACCAATTTCACGAATGAATTAAATCTTCTCCAAATTTAACTAAAAGTTCATCTGTTATAACAAAATTAATTCATATGCGTTTACTTACTTTTAAATAAAAGATTATACCACTAAACTTGCCACTTGAATGCAATTTCGACAGATTTCGACAATTTTTGAAGGTTTTTGTTAAAATTCTTTGTGAAGGACCTCCAGAACTAAACTAAACTAATTGCAATTCGGAAAGGCAAATGTTTATACAGTCGCAGTAAAAAAATGGCTTTGGTTCTTGATGTCGTTTGGATAGTACCATTTTCCCAAACACTGTAAATTGGCTTAAATGGTTATTTACAGCCAAGTCCGACTTTAAATTTGTCAGAAAGCATACTAGTGTGGCATATATTAAGTTTATTCATAGGTAATAAACAGACCACCTTACGCGATTTTTGACAAGATTTGAGCATAATTTGAAAATGGCCCAACATATGAACACGGCTAAATGGTTATACTTCTTTATGCATCTTTTTGCGAATTCATCGAACAGAACATTTTGCAAAACAATTACACTTTTGCTTTGAATTTATTGTGAGGACACATCCACACTCACAATGACGCAAACCCCAACAAAAAAAAAGATTAAATGATGCGTTTCATTTAATTAATGTATTTTGTAAATTGTTTGATAAGAAGGACTGAGTACGGACTATACCAGAGCCACAAAGGAACAAGCTATCCAAAGTCAAAATTATAATAAGCAGAATAAAAATGAATCAATGGCAGTTTGCAAGAGAATGTAAGTCATGATCAAATATTTGAGCCCTTCGAGGCGATTTTGACAGAGTATTAGATGAATTCTCTTGAGAATTGTGAAGGAATAAAGCCCGATATTTCAAGGAAGAAAATCGGTGACAACGTGGAGAAAGTGTTGATGCCTTGAAACGGATTTCGCACGCGTAAGTCTAGTGCCTTAAGTCATCGGTACACTACCAATGCTCACAGAAGTAAAAAAGTAAGAAATGAAACACAAGCGCTTAAATCGAATTTGAATTCTAAGAAACAACATGAGAAGCGTTTAGAAAATTTAGAACATTTGAGACTATCGAAAATTTGGATCCTTTCCTAAATGGTGCAATCAGGTCTTGGAATTTTTAGATGACCCATTTGCCGTGGAAACGGAAAAAAGGTTGGAAAGTGCTCAAAATTGGATGAAACTTTACAGACAGGTTATCTATCATCTATAGGAAATTGATTTCTGGTCTCAAAGTCTTCAAAATAGAAACCGTTGTCAGGAAAAAAGGAAAAAGTAGGGAAAATTCAAAGTGTTCAAAATTGAATAAAACTCAACAGACAGGTTGCCTAGTGTGTGTTGAGGTGATTAATATTCTTGATTTCTGATTTAGGAGTTCGTTTTGGAGTCTTTTGTACCAGTATCCTGGTACATTTATAAATATTTATAATCATGATAAATTGCAGCTATATCAAAAGGTAATTTTAGCCATTGACCACCGGTTTGAAGTCTTATAAATTTGCTGAAGGGAGTCCGATATAATAGAGATTTACAGAACAAAAGTAGAAAATCTTGAGTTGCAAATGAAAGCTTAAATCTTTGATCAGATCAAAATCTAAAGTAAAAATGCAAAAAAAAATCTGTGAGTACATTTTTCTACATATGACCTTGACCTTTAACCTACTAACCTCAAAATCAATAGTTATCCTTACCTTTGACGCGAATTTGATAAAATGTTATTTTGTGCAACCCAAATTCTAATTTCTAGTTCCCCGAAATTCAATTTTATTTCTCAATCATCTGTCTCCGTTACTTCTTACCAACTTGCCTCTTATTATGGTATTTCTAGATGATTTGGTATTTTAGTATAAACCAAAAAAATTTGCCAAGCTTACCTTTAACCTACTAACCTCAAAATCAATAGGTATCCTTACCTTTGACGCGAAATTGATAAAATGTAATTTTGTGCAACCCAAATTCTCCGAAAGTTCCCCGAAATTAAATTTTATTTCTCAATCATCTGTCTCCGTTACTTTCTTACCAACTTGCCTCTTTTTAGGGTATTTCTAGATGATTTAGTATTTTAGTATAAACTACCCAAATTCTAATTTCTAGTTCCCCGAAATTAAATTTTATTTCTCAATCATCTGTCTCCGTTACTTTCTTACCAACTTGCCTCTTATTAGGGTATTTCTAGATGATTTAGTATTTTAGTATAAACTAAACAAATTTGCCAAGCTTACCTTTCCGGAGCACCTGATGTCACTCCCGTTTCTCATGGGAATTCACACCATGAGTGCCTTAGTTCTGAATGTCGTCTTTTTATTTCCGTGCGATGTGTCTGTCTCACGTCCTTGTTGTCTGTTTTCCTGTGTTCCCGTTTTTGCATGTCTATGGACTTTGATTTTTGTAATCATCACTTCCTTTGTTCCTTCGGTATTCTACTATATTGTTTTAATTACCTTGTTCAAATCTTTGAAAATTATATTTCCATGTAGTTCTAGCCAACCGATTTCCAATGTGATATTTGCTCTTTCTCGTTCACGAGTTACAGAATTGCCACAGTCATGATGACCAATCATTAAATAAAAAAGATAACAGGAAATACTTATCTATATTCTAATTAATAGTTTTATTATTATGCAAGAGACTGCAGAGTGACATAACCAAACCCAAACTCAAGCTTTTTCAAGGGCCTCTTCCGATGTGATTTGTATCATAAGATGTGATGATTGTTACTAATATTTAATTATAAATCAATTTTAATATCTTCCCTAAATTGACAAAAAAATTGTAATATGACTCATGTAGCAACAGCTATCCGGGTTTAACAGTTATCTTACACTATCCGATAATTTGAGCCCATTTGTGTAATATATTTGCGTTTTGAATCGAATAATGCTTAATTCTTGCAGTGTGACGGGTGGTGTTCACAGAGCAGGACATGCTTACCCTTCCGGAGCACCTGATGTCACTCTCAGTTTCACTGGAGTTCACACTGTGAGTGCCTTTGTTTTGAATGTTGTAATTTCTGTTTATGTGCTTTGTATCTGTCTAACGTCATTGTTTTTTTGTGTCTAACGTCAATGTTTTCTGTGTTTTTGTTTTGGCCGTGTCTTTGGACTTCGATTTTTGTAAATTTCTTTCCTTTGTTCCTTCGGTATTCTACTTGTAGTGTCGTGTCCGATGAACAATTAACATATTTTCCACTATTCATACAGTCACTGAAAGGGTTCTTAAATCGACAGTTGATCATCGAAAATATTGACGGCACCTTTGAAACTGTCTTGTTTTGAGTTATATCACAATGTATGCAAAAGATCAAAGTACCATCAGGTTATCTATACATAGGTTAAATGATAAAGCTCACAGAAAAAATTTTGGTTACGGCTTCGGTGAATGCAATTTGAATGATTGATAAGTATAATGTTTGCTATATTCTATAGAGCTCTTTCGTTATCTTTCTAAGCATAACCATTCTCTATTATAAACAATTAAAATATCCAAGGATTTGCAAATCGTTGTTATTGCATCAAAAACTTTAAGAGGGGGGTCCAAGTGGCCCCAAAACCACTCAAAACCGCCTTCTTTTACTGCCTCCCCAACGATGGAAGGCAATTTTTGGTCTGGTAAAATTTCCATTTCATAGTCAAGTTATAGATGCTTAGTGTCTTGCCGACAAATCGATGACCTTAAAAAACAAGATTTTGCTGCTGAAATGTACAGATTTGTCGGAACGTTTTTGCCTTACCAAAGTTTGTTATTATCCCCGAACTTTCAAACAAAGTTCGGGGATATTGTTATTACCTCCGTCTGTCTGTCCGTCCTTCCGTCTGTCCGTCCGTCACACTTTTCTTGTAACTCAAGCTCCTCCTACATTTTTGGATTAAGGGATTTATTTTTTTTTTGTGTTACAATTGTTGCATATAGACTGTATATGCGCAATAAGCTTTCGAATGTTTGCTATTGCGCTTGGTGCAAACAAGAGGCCCCAATATGTCAATTTGTACACTTGTGGCATGTGACACAAACTCCTGCTACATTTTTGGATTTATGGATTTAATTTTGTTGTAAAATTGTTGCATATAGTCTGTAGATGCGCAGTAAGCTTTTGTTTTTTAATCGTTATCTTGGTGCAAACTAGAGGCCCCAAGATGTTGATTTTGTTAAAGGCCCCAAGTTGTTGATTTTCACACATCACTATGAACCAAAAAAATGACTGTCCTTACCAGTGACAGTCATTTTTTGACTGTCAGCGACTGCCAAAAACTGAAAAAGACTGTGAAATTTACTGTATTTGTTTGTTAGAGACTTCCATTGACACTGACAGTCGTTGACAGAATTTTACTATGTCTGCCCATGACTGTGTCGGACTGCTGGTGACACTGACAGACGATATCAGACTTTATGAAAATTCACCTGGACTGTCAGTGTCTATGGCCATCACTCAAAGTCAAGAACAAACACTGTAAACTCTTATCTGTCTGACAGTGACTGTCAACATCACATACAGACATTGACAAACATTTTAAAATATTACCTAGACTATCAATGACTGTCATTGTCAGATGCAGTCATGGACAAATGTTCTCAACATTTACCTTGTCTGTCATTGATTGTGGGCATCATTCACAGACATTGACAGATATTTTCAACATCTTACATTTTCCCTTCTACATGTTTTTTCTGCAATATTTAAAACATTTAAACTCAAATTTCAATCATGTTATCTTTTTCGTATTTTAATTTAAAACATTTATTTTTATATTCTTTCCTCTTTGTTTTCCTGATACATGAAGCAAGGACTCATAATTTCAATATACGTCCTTGTTTGAAGGTTGCAGATTCTTCGCTCCGCACAATTTCCTCACGATAGCTTTTATTATTGGTGTTCTTTAACTAAAACTTTAAACTCTCTAAAATCAACATTTCTAAAAATAATTCCACAAAACTGAAGAAAGTACATCTATTTCCCTTATTATCCGTGAAACGAATTAAGAAAATGAGAAAAAAAAACTGCATGTTTCTTGTTATCTTAAGTAGCAAAAAATTGTTAAATAATTCAAGGACAAAGGTAATATAAACCTCTTTTAATGAATCATTCTTCAAGATTGAGGGACAGGAGGTCTTAAAGATGACAGGATCAGCCATTTTATAGAGCGGGGATTCTGGGTCGGGAAATTGCATCAGTGTCATTTTCTGGAACTCAGGATTGAAAATTGCTTTTTACGGAATTCCGAGATCGGAACAACCTTTTATCAACCTTCAGTATCTGTGTAGCAGAGTCATTTTTAATGCTTAATATTATTTTGTATCTGTATTTGTAATTCTTTGTTAAATTACTTTTCTTTGTTAAAATTGTTTGAAACTATTAATAAAATTGTTTATTAAAATTACAACTTGAAAACGGTTCATTTACTTTTGACTTGACTCTGCAAAGTTATTTTTATATATAGTAAAGGAATTCCCTTTCTGATTGGTTACTCTGATTTTTGGCGCCTTCTGTATGTCTCTTTGTTCTAACCCTTTAGACGGAACTCGGACATAGAAGGGAATGGATCGCCCTATTTCATTTTGTGCAACTATGTAGTCCAAAGTTGATTTATACCACTACCAGTTGACCACTACCTATATTTATCTTTGTGACCACGACATTTTGACATATTTTGACATCCATTTTTGAGTTCCTGATATATCCACTTGTACGATGTAAACATGTAGAGCTGTTCATACTAGACGTTCCAATTTTACCCTTAGACTCACTCCACAAGTGGTAAGATATTGTCATTTGTATTTACCTATTTTTGTAAATAGTTTAGTACGGGAGAACCGAGATTGTTTATTATTATCTCCCTTTGGTAAATCCTGTTTTTAAGAGAATCTATAAATAACGGAGTAATTAATCGTTATTTGTCACAGACACTTTATATTTTATTGTCAATTTTATACTCAGCAATATTTCTGAAATTATCAGCGACAATTAAGTCATATTTAATACATTTTTGCAATTATTTAAAAGTATTTTACACTTATATAAAGAAGTTACTATTTTTGATATATACAGTTTAAAACGCGTAGGGAAATATCGGCATACTGAATACGGTAGATATCCGTTGATGACAATCAATTATTACACGGCTGTACCAGTGTTACTATCTGTAGTAATAAATAACACACAAAGAGTAAACTATATCTTTGATACATTACAAACGTATTTTATTGAATTATATGGAACTGTGATATTTATTGTTATTATTTGTTATATGGAACTCTGTATTTATTTATATTTATTATGTAATTTCAGAGTTTTCCCCTTTTGGGTAATAAAACATTCGAACCCTACATTGGTATGTGTTTGTATGGAAACCACCCTACTACATCTGTATACACTATGTTTATGAATTTCCAATATTTTGATTTGATCTACACTGAAGAGAAATTATTTGTTGAAATGGTCATATGTAAAAGCTAAATTTGCAGTTAACTTGGGTAATTTGTTATTTATTACAATCTCTGTANATTGGTTTGTGTTTGTATGGAAACCACCCTACTACAAAATGGCGCCCACCGATTGATTTGGAACTATGGCAGCGGAGATTCCCGACAACATCCGGAATGTGCACATGTGACTTTAACGAGTATGCGCATAGAGGGATCCGCATATTTGCTGTTTACATCCGTACATGGTCAGCTGATACCGTCCACGTGTGTTTGTTGATAAACAGAAGAGTTCCGGAAGTTACTTTTTGTAACTTAGACTTTTTGGTTTTCATTATTTGAAAACTAGACTTTTTAGTATAGTGTTATTGAATGTGTTTGTAATTATTCAGGATTGTGAATATTATTTCTTATTAAGGTAGGACATTTATTACATTATATACTATATACCTTTTTCATACATTTAAAACTACATACACTTGAAACATTTTTCACACTTAGTTTATTTGAGTGAAAGTTTTATACTTTATCACATTTAGACTTAGTCCCATTTACACATTCACATACACATTTTTTCTTACTTGACTTTGTTTATTTAAACTTAGTTCCAGTATTCATTGCTTGTAAGTTTACTTAGTCTTTGTCAGAGGACATGTATACTTAGTTTATATATAGACACTTACTGACTTAGTGTTTGGTATACATGTGTCACTGATAGTTAGTAACAGACTTAATACTTTACAGTAGCACAGCTACATAGTATACTGCATACACTTTTCATTTTTACTTTAACTTTTTTGGTATATAGTTATAGTGTATAGTATCTGATACTGTGACCCACATGGCACAGTTTACAATGGTTTGAATTTTAAACTTACAAACGTGATAGTACTTTAAGTACATGTGTACTTAGAATATTTGTAACTTATTGCTACATTGATATTGTATATTGGTGTACATTGGTACTGCATATCCATAGATAGAGAATTAAGATACACAGCATTGATGGTGTTTGGTATTATGTATGACTGCATAGTGTTTTCATTAGACTTTGATTATTTTATTGATATTTAGTATAAGCCTACATGTATAGATATTGTTTACATTTTTTGCTGTACATGTACATTAGTTATTTGACACTTTGATATTGTGATAGTACATAGAAAAGAGTTGATATTAGTCAAATTTTTGAATTTTGACATAGATATTTAGTCGTGGTATTGAATAGTTATATACGTATAGGTGACAACTATTTTTTATTTATCTGTACACCTAGCCTATTTTTTTTTAGTGTGATTAGTACGTAAGTGTTTTCTTTTTTTTTGACTTACACTTGTTATACTAATACTTCCTTGTACACTCACTTAGCCTGACTTGACATTGTGGACATAGCATATCGGGAGTTTGTAGGTGTTTGATTATTTTGAGCATTGACTTTAGTACCCTAGTATTGTGGTAGTAGATTTAGGAGTCTTAGTAGTGTTAGGCTTAGTTTATTGTTGCAATCAGTTGTTTACCTAGTCCCATTGCTTCTTGACTTTCTTTGAGATAGATTTGTTGCACTTGTCACCTTAGGTGTAGTTTTGTTTACTCTGTGACACTTCACCTTAGCCTTCTTGTAACTGATGCATTTTTTTTAAAAAGGAAACTTTATTTTTTTGTTTGACTTGGACACACCATGGCTTAAGCCATTGATTGACTTTACAGGTTTTATGCCATAAAGCCTTACTTGTGTTTGTTTATTTAGTTGTATATATACTTACTGTATTTATTGTACGTACATTGTATTGATTATATTGCGTACTTTGTGTATTATATATTGATTGAACTTACTGCTTACTTGTGTATTGCTGCATGATATTTTGCATGCTTTATTGATTTTCATTTTTTACTCTAGGTTACCTCTGGATTTGCATGTTTTAGTTATTTACTGAAGGTCATTACACTTAGTTTTTGTATTACTTATATTTTGATTTACGTATTTCTATACATACTTGATATTTTGATAATAAAAGAATTTACTCCCTTATGCATGGTTTTCCTTACTAGTTAATCATGTTTTGTTGCTTTTTGTAGATTTATTCTTGTGTACATTGCCAGTACATATCGTCTTTTCAGATATTTATTTCTTCTTTTCAGACGTTTATTTCTATTGTAGGTATATTTTTATTGTAGTGCCATCCAGACAACAAACACTTAGAGGTAAGTGAATCTTTATTACTATGCATGTTTTGTATTATTTGAAGAGCACCATGGATACTGTAGACACATCTATGGAACAGCAACCTCCTCGACGTAAGAGACGCAGACGTCATCGTAGACGCAGACCACGACCATACTGGTATGACACCGAGATACCAACTGATCAGGAAGACCCACCTGCTCCGACTCCTTGCTCTACTCCAACACAACAGGAAAAACCATCAATCATCTGTTATCGTTGCGGTAGACCAGGTCACATCGCCATAGCATGTCGTGTCAGGTTGGACCACTGCAGACAAGCCTTTGCCTTTCAACAACAGGGCATGGAAGACAGGACCTATGCCAGCCAGGAACATCAGTCCACACAAAGACCAGATATGTTTGGTAACCCGAACGAGGTGACTGTGAAGGTGAATGGTATAACAGCATCAGCTCTTCTCGACACCGGTTCTACGGTCAGCACCATTAGTGAATCTTTTCACCGACAGTTCTTGGCTGATCACCAGATCCACACCTTAGACCGGATTCTTCACATTGAGTGTGCTGATGGTCAGGATATGCCATACCATGGTTACATCACCACCGACTTACAGTTACCTGGTTCATCGACATCAGATACGCCACAGCAGTGTTTACTCTTGGTCGTACCAGATAGCAGTTACAACAGAAGTGTGCCACTACTTCTTGGAACCAACGTGTTGAAAGCCACCATGGACGATGTTAGACAACGACATGGTCATCGATTTCTCCAAGGAGCTGACTTGTTTACACCGTGGTACATGACATTCCGATGCCTGTCGCTACGAGAGAAAGAACTTCAGCGACGGAACAACCGACTTGCTGTCATCAAGTCTGCAGAAGGAAAGACAGTCTACTTACCACCCAATAGAGATGTCACCCTCCAAGGATACACGGATCACGAGTTACCGTATCATCCTGTTTGTGGAATGTTACAGCCCACCGAGAGAGCAGCCATTTCAACAGACCTTGATGTTGCACCATCACTCGTATCCTACCAGTATAGGAATAACAGATTACTTCCGGTCCACATCAGTAACGTTACCACCAGGACAGTTACCATTTCTCCCAACGCCATCCTGTGTGAGTTACAGCCAGTATTTGTTGCTGATATTGACATCTCAGAGGACTGCATCCATGACGTATTAGATGAAGTAAACATACCCACCGATACACTGACTGAAGAACAGCTGCAACAAGGGAAGCTACTTCTCCAAAGATTCAGGGATGTATTCAGCACATCCGACACCGACATTGGCCATTCTGATGCAGTACGTCATAGGATTGATCTGATGGATGACATCCCATTTAAGCAGACCGACGTATACCTCCTTCCATGTTTGAGGAGGTCCGCAGTCATCTCCAACAACTGCTTGCTGCTGGAATCATACGTCGTTCCCACTCACCATGGTCATCAAACATCGTCCTATGCCGTAAGAAAGATGGCAAGTTGAGAATGTGCATTGACTACAGACAGCTGAATGCCCGGACTATCAAGGATTCGTATGCACTACCCAGGAGCGAAGAGATCTTAGATGCCCTTGGTGGAAACAGCTACTTCACGGTCCTTGATATGCGGAGTGGATATCACCAAGTAGAGGTAGAGGAAACGCACAAGGAACGAACTGCGTTCACAGTAGGACCCTTGGGATTCTACGAATATAACAGGCTCCCTTTCGGACTTGTTAACAGCCCAGCCATGTACCAACGGCTGATGGAAGAGATCCTGGGAGACCTTCACTTGCGCATCTGCTTTGTCTACTTGGATGATCTCATCATTTTTGCTGACAGTTATGATGAACACCTCCGACGACTTGAACAGGTCTTTCAGAGACTCAGGGAAAGCGGCCTTAAGCTGTCACCAAAGAAGTGTACC
>MJUU01061690.1:42850-55811 GCA_002080025.1 Modiolus philippinarum | reverse complement strand
ATGTTTCATCAAATTAATTGTCTTGATGAGTACTACTCAAATAATTGACAATTATGTGCCTTTGACCTACATTTTACGCTTCAGTGACTTTGGTTAAGTTTTGCGTCAAGGCCCATTTCTCAACAACTACACATTATAAGACAATGATGTTTCATCATATTAATTGCCTTGATGAATACTACCCAAGTCATGCACAATTAAGTGACTTTGACCTACATTTTATGCTTCAGCGACTTTGGTTTACTTTTGCATTTAAGGCTGTTTCTCAATGACTAAGTATTGTTGCATCCTGATATTTCACTGTAGCATTCATGTATAGGAGAACTACCTGTTTCACCAAGCATTGGGTATCAATGACCTACATTTTATGATTGAATGACTTTGTTTAATTTTTGGGTTAAGGTCCACTTCTAAGCAACTACACACAATATTTCATCACACGTCACTGACAGGGGATTTTATTTATGCTCATTTGAATTGGGTTATCTTTTGCGATAAATTTATTGGCGGAGCATCCGTGTTTTACAGACACAATCTCTAGTTTTTTTCTTTTTAACAACATTTTAATAGAACGAGATAAGCAACACATTGTGAAAATTCGTGTAAGAGTTTTGTTAAAATTTTGGCGGGAAACGGTTTCTCTACATCATTCTTTCAATTTCCATCAGCTGCTTATTTACTTCAACATATACGAAAAAAAAAATCATATATTCTATTCTATGTTTTATACATTAAAAATGACCTGCTCCGAGAAAATATGGTCCATGTGTAAAAAATATTTAACTTGAAATAATTATTCTCAAATTTATATTCTGAAACCTGAAGTTCATTTTCCCATAAATCAATTCTGTAATATAGTGACGAGTGTTGCCAATATTGTCTGATTATTTGAAATATGATGAGTCACCTGAAATGTGACATTCTTATTATGATATAGTTTACAGTTTTATTACAAACAGATGATAACAGTAAACACATAAAATGGCCGAAAACTACAATCACATCCCACAATTCACAAGCGAACTGCACTGAAGAAACACCAATGAAGGCAAGAGACAGCATAAATAACGATAGAAACTCGGGATAGCCGGACTTGGCACCTAAACTAGCAAAAGCCAGTGGTAGTAGGATTAAACAGGTTTATGGGTACCGAAACCTCCCCTTTCTCTATATCGTTTCCCTAAAATATAATAAACGTACGAAAAAATCAAATACAGGCAGACCACTTCCTCTTTAACAACTATCTTGAAGAAGAAAAATATATTTAATTTAATTCTTTATTTATTTAAAGAGGATTACATACAGCCATGGGTTACTAGTAGCTCTCCTCAACATATAACATTCAAACAATAGTTTACATAAATTAAGAAAACAAAATTGAAAATTAACAACATAAAGTAACAAGACAATATACAAGACAAGACAAAGGAAAACACACACACACTCTCACACACTAAGTCTCACTTGTCAAAATGGTCATGAAATTTAAGAAAAATAATCTAGAAAACTTTTCATGGAAGTAAATGGAAATCTAAGAAAGCTTAAAATAATAATAGTATAATAGTAAAAATGATTAATCAATTTTAAATTTGAATTTTTTAGGGAAGTGTTTATCTTGGAGGGCATATTCTATTGTAGAGATAGATGTTTGATCATGATCATGTAAATCTTCTGGTAATTTTAATGAATTTAAAAACCCATTCAAATAATTCGAAATTCATATCTATTGATAAACCATCGCTTCCCTCAAGTAATATCTTTGTGAGATAACCTGGGCACAAGTCTCGCAAAAGGTTTATATTAATACCTGGGCATATAATTCGTTTAATATCAAGTAAAAGCGATATACGGGGTAACGCATAGCGGTTGCACTGAAGAAAAAAGTGCTCTGCATCTTCTTTATGATTTCCGTTACAATGTACACAGAATTTGAGTGGGTGCAAATTATAATCAAACAGGTGCTTATTTAAACCACTAAGACCAAGCCGAATTCTAGTGTGTAAAATTTTTTCATAACAATAACCTAAAGAAAAGAGTTGTTTAAATGAATTGTCATTCAAATTCTTCAGAGACATTTTGAAGCAACATAAGGATTTTGCTGACACAACTGATGAAGGAAGATTATTCCAGTCACGAACCGTTGCTGGAATAAAAGAATTATGGTAACAACACGTCCTGCTTCTAACAGGAATCAATTTATCGCTCCGCCTTAAGTTATAATTTGTGGCATTATGGCTGACCAAGACATGAATATTACTAAGATAATCCGGTGAAAGATTATTTATAATTCTAAATAAGTATATTAGCCTATGATGTTGACGGCGACATTTTAGTGTAGATAGACCCATTTCTTTTAAAAGGGTGCTATGCTTAGTTAGACGGATAGCTCCGGTAGCAATTATACATGCTCTGCGCTGAACATGCTCTAATTTTCGGCATCAAATTGACTACAATTATCATAAATAATATCACCGTAGTCAAGGAGACCTCTAATAAATGATTTATAAATATTTTCAATGCACGAACGTGGTAACATATATTTCATTTTTTGTATAATATCTAAACGTTTGCTGCAATTTTTACAAATTTCATTTATGTGGTCGGTCCACGTAATTTTATTATTAAAAAATAGACCTAGATGTTTATGAAGTTGAACCTCATTTATAGCGGTATTATTCAAATACAATGGCTGGTACACTGGGTGTACTGGTTTTTTTTTAGATGATGAGGTACTCAGTCTTCGATGCATTAAATGATATAAGCCACTTCATCGACCACAAGCAGAGAGTTTCTAGATCCCTGTTAAGTTTTTGGAAAGATTCAATGAGGTTCACTATTTTTTCAATTAGAGAAGTGTCGTCAGCAAACAGTTTAATGTTACTCTCTATATTGTCTTTAATGTCATTTACGTATATTAAAAATAAAAGGGGCCCAAAATAGATCCTTGTGGAACACTTGCAGTTGTAGGATTAAGTGTTGATGATACGCCATTTAAAACCACCTTTTGTGAGCGGGAATCTAAATAACTTATCAACAATTGTAGAAGTTTACCACTAAAACCAAATTGTTTCATTTTATGTATAAGACCTGAGTGCCAAACCTTATCAAAGGCCTTGGAAACATCAAGAAATATTGCACAAACATCGTGACCCGAATCTTTTGCTTTGTAAATGTCATTAGTAATAGTAATCAGCTGGTTAACAGTAGAATCATTCCTCTTGAATCCCGAGTTCTCGGGGATAAGAAGCTCATTCGAAGTGCAAAATTCATACATATTTTTGTATATAATTTTCTCAAAGATTTTTGAAACTGTTGAAAGAAGGGCTATAGGTCTGTAGTTT
Organism: Modiolus philippinarum; assembly: GCA_002080025.1. Classification (NCBI taxonomy): domain Eukaryota; kingdom Metazoa; phylum Mollusca; class Bivalvia; order Mytilida; family Modiolidae; genus Modiolus; species Modiolus philippinarum. Next base: position 52,470 of record MJUU01061690.1, on the reverse strand, counting down.
GAAACGTCACGTTTATCACCCTTTTGTTTGAAAACAGGACATACATTAGAAATCTTCCAATTTGATGGGAACACACCCTTACAGAGTGAATAATTAAACAATCTTGTTAGGGGAATATACAGAGATTCTGCACAGAATTTAAGTATATGGTTTGATATCCAATCAGGACCACTCGATTTGTTTATATTAACTTGTTTTAAATACTGCAATACTTGCTGTTCAGTAGCATAAATTGTATGAAGCCTCTGATCAGTCATAAAAGTAGGAGGCGGCAGATCAGGTATATCATCATCACTCATATCAACAGACATTTGTTGCGCAAAATAAGTATTAAATGCTTCAGCCTTACAAAAATCTTCAACTATAAATTTATTATTCAAATTCAAGGGTGGGATTACTCTCTCAGATGTAAATCCTAGAATAGATTTGGTGACGGACCAGAACTTTCTAGGGTTAATTTTTTCATTTGACAGGGATGCAACGACTTTGTTTTCATAACGAGATTTGGCATCACGTTTGAGTCGATTAACTTCTTTTCTTGCAATAATATAATATAGTTCGTCTTCGCCGCGCCTGGTTCTACTGTATTTCTTGTAACACCTATCATGTTTCCGAATTGCACGCCTAACATCATTCGTCATCCACGGTTTGTCCTTCTGTCGAATGGTTACAATTTTATTTGGTATATATTCAGAACAGGCTGATAATATTAAATCATTAGTAAAATTAACAACATCATCCACATCGTTAAATATTTGATAAGCGGTATCAAAAGGTGCGTTTGATAAAGCTGTATTGAGAGCAACAAAATCCGTTGCTTTGTAGTCCCACACCGTACGTTTAAATGCATGTGGTTTATCTACTTTAAGATTTATTTTACAGAATATGCTGCAATGATCAAGATTTAACAGTGGTGGTGCTACACCAGAACTCTTTACAAATTTATCATCATTGATGAATATAAGGTCTAAAAGTGACAAATATATGACACAACGTAATTTAGAAATATTGGTCAAAGAGTGCGAGTTGATAGCGCGTTGATAACCTGTCGGCTAGCTGAAGGAACCTAGTCTGCTGGTAAAGCACTTACACTACGGAAGAAAAATCAAACCCAAAACTTCACGAAGGCTTTGGTTAAGAGTTGTCATATGGTAAAAGAAAGAAAATGGGGTAAATGTGAAGGAGACAACATGTATTTCATGTATTTCAGTAGACATTGGCAGTATCAGTGAGGGGATCAGTATACTTGTAAAATCTACAGTTATTCAATTGTATCCGTTGCTAATAATATAAGTTTTCACATATAATTTACCAAAGTCTCACGAGGGGAATGCATGCATGTTTACACGCTTAAATTGTAAATTTTTTGTCACTCAATATTTGTTAATTAATCAGTACATCGGCAAAAGAATACCGAAGCAAGAAAAGGAGAGGGGAAATTCTAAAATCATAAATCCAACATCACGACAATTCACAGCAACACGAATTGAGACAGTATAACAAAGACAAAACAAATAAACAGAATGAACAAGAACGCCACAAAACTAAAGCACTAGCAGTGTGAACCCCTATAAAAACTGAGGTATCATCAGGTGCTCCGGAAGGGTAAGCATGATCTGCTCCATGCGTGGCAATTTTGCAATTCAGTGTGTTCATTTAAGGGAGTACGAGTGTCAGAAATTTTGTAATTAGAATTAAAATTCTGACCTTTTGTTTTGAAGAGCACTGCTAATGGAACAACTTGAGAAAAAATTTTGAAAACCCATGAAGGAATTTTTGAGATATAAGACGTCAAAATTTTGGCGGGAAACAGTTCTCTCTAGAGTTTTCCTTGAATTTGAATAAGATGTTTATTTGCACTTAAATATATGAAAATATAATTGGAAGTTGATTCAATTTTACACACTGTCTATTTTTTACATTTTAAAGTGACCTATGACCAAGAAAATATGATCAATGTGCAAAAAATTTTAACACTGTTTGAATGGATAAAACCCGAAGATATCGAATGCTTCTGAAAATCTGAGGCTCGTACTCCCTTAACATCATTTATGTGTTAGAAGCTCATTGTTGCATTAATTATCCACTTTTTAATCAGTAAGTATTTACCCTCGGATATGATTAATTATAAAACTCATTCCAATTTAAATTTGCAATTCTAGTGGTTGCAAATCTTGTGCCGCTATTTTGGAGAGCTATAAAGTAGTGTAAATAACCAAAATGAGTGGAATCGCATGGGACTTAACAAAATCACAATTTTAACCCGATATCTTAGCATGATTTTACACTATGGAAATTTCAAAAACATGGAATTGCAAGATCCCATGGGAAAATGCAATTTTCCATGGTATTTTACCGTTTCCTATGAGATTTTGAAATATTCACATGGATCTTTAATATTCCCATGGGATTATTATTTCCCATGGGATATCTCTAATCTCCCATTTGGGTTATTTTTCTCCCATGAGAATACCAAAATCTCATTGGAAGAAGTAAAGTCCCAATGGAAAATGAATTTTCCCATAGGAGTATGAAATTCCCATGTTTTTTAAAAATATAATTGTGTCAAAATGTGCTAACATATCGACGTACTATGATTTGCGTAGTTCCAATGAAATTGTCACAGCGAGACTTTTGTGCGTGTCCTGTGCAAATAAGATGGGTGCCGGCCTGGTGCCTTTCACACAACAATAATAAAAAAAATGTCACAATAAAACGAAGTTCTGATGATGGGCACTAACTCTTGCAACACAGACTCTGGTTATTTAATAAATCCAAAATGAATAGATAACTTTGTGACAAATAAGCAACAGAATTTTACAAAGATGGTCTATACAGTTCGATACTGAAATCCAATCTGAAGTTTTAAGTATCCAAAGAGTATTTATGATGTAATTTACATTAGTCGCGTTGACATGGCAAATTTAACTTAAGGTTAGTGAGGACAGCTCTCACGTGATTAAACCAAAAAAAAATTAAAAATGGAATGAAATTTTACAGGAATGTTACTGAGCATGTGCAGAAACGAACTTTGGTTTTAAAAACATCAAAATGGCGACCGTTGCTATGGGAACAGAAAATAGCGGGAAATTTTCAAATTGCTCCAAAATGACCGAAATTTTACAGGAAGGTTACTTAGCAGGTGTAGATACGAGTTTTGGTCTTAAGAATATCAACATGGCGACCGTTGCCATGGAAACAGCAAAATGGGGGGAAAATTAAAATTCCTTCGTATATGATAAAAATAGAAATAAACTTGAAATAAGGTGAGAAAAAGGAAAATAATAATAAATTAACACAGTGAAAGTGCTCAAAAAAGGAAAATAACTTTGATAAAAATTAAATAAGATAGAGATATAGTAGTGATAAAAGTAAATATGTACACAAAGGGGTAAGAAAAGTGGAAAAAATGATAGAATAAAACTCGAAAATTGCGGGAGGAGAGAATTCACCCTAGAACATCAATAGCAGTCTCCCCTTCTCAACAATTAACGCAGACGTGATAGAAATACTGAAAGAACAAGCCACTGCTGATTTCAGTTTTATAAAGATCACTCCTAGAAGTTTGGAACAAGAAAATATGAGAAATATCAACTCGTTCATTTAGTCAACGCCATCCAAAATATATCTTTATGCAGCATAATAGGTCATTCCGGTCAAACGGTGGCCAATGGAAATACAAACTACTTCCGGTCCCACATGCGCGCTCCTTAATCTCTCTATAGGACTCCTGTGGGGTAATGTGTAGAACAATCATACAATATTTCACAAAATTTTAATTTGTAGATGAAATTTTGGTATTTATGATTAACAGTAGGTAAGAAAGTATCCACTTCTGATTTGACATGTGTAACCTACAACTTCCTGTTCTAGTCAAGTGAAGACCATATACAGTCATATGGCTATTTTAGTTTTGTATTTGTGCTACAAGCACAGCCAGTGACATCACTTCCGGTTTTTGTTGTAGTGACGGCAAAATTTTTTCAGGGGAGGAGGGCAACTTTGAATGTTTGTAGTTCTCTTAAAAGCCTGGCTTGCTATGCTGATTTTTTTTATATTTTGAAGATATCGTATAAAGGTATATATTTACGTAAAAAAATGAAATTTTGAATTCGGAAGTTTTTCTGAATTTCACTTTTTATGTCCCTCAGGGGGCAAAAAGTGATAAAAATCTAACCTCAATGTGCACATAATTGGGAATATTAGCAAAAATAAGTGACAAAAGTGGATGGTTTTTTAGAAATACCTTTAAAAGAACAAAGACTTATAATCCAAACACTCTTTTTACAAAAACAATGTACAATTGTTTTTTAATACGGTCAAAAGGGGGGTAAATGGGAATTCGGACCATTATTCAGGGGAGGTAACTTTGACCCCATTTATCTAAAAAAAACGCCTGGAAAGGTGGTCCAATATTTATACCAAAGAAAGGGTATATATTCAACAGTAATATATTCAAAAATTATCCATTTTGAATTCGGAATTATTTTTAGGGTCAGGTGTCCTCACTAACCTTAAAAGGATGATAACTTCTGTTACCGGATTATAGATAGTTTAGCACAAGGTGGAACAAATGATAACAATACATACAAAGACGGACAAAGAAGAAAATTCCAAAGCGAACAGAGACGTTAATTAATATACACAGTTTACCATAAAAACAGGGATTAATATTATGACACGATTAAATCAATTGTCAAAAGATGGGAAATATTATAGCACTTAAAGTACTTGTTACTCAAATTCCGAAAATAAATAAACTTCCCATATTTTTAAATATTTTGAAATGTCCAAAATGTTTTATCATTTTTGCAGAACGACAACTCTTCCCCCCTTCCGTGCTTCGGAAAAAAATTAACGGAAATTGCTTCTATGAAATCGGTAATTTGGGTTGTTGTAGTTAGATCGCTGTTGTCGGTGAATTTTACTTTCCAACCTCTGGTTATTTAATATAAGCAAGTCATTATGTTCCAGTAGGTTCGTTAGCTGTTCTTTCAGGTCTTGAATATGAGCATTAAAAGATGTCCTTTCTTCCTCCCAAAAATTCTGTTCGTTCAGATGCTCTAAACTTTTTGAATTGTTAAGTTCGCAAATTTGACGTGCGAATTGCTTTTTGTACAACAGTATCTTCAAGAATTCGTATTTTACTGATATAGTCCTGAATATCAGACGGCACTATTGAACTTTCGAACTGGTTTTATTTGCTGCAATTTCATTCTATAGTAATTGAATTTCCGACGACGCACTGTCAAGTTCGGCTATTTTGCTCTCTAATTTTAAATGGAGTTCAGTACTTTTACGACATTCTTCTTGTAGTTTTACTTTCAAGTTTTCAGTTTCTTGGTACTTACATTTGTTTTCATTCTGATGCACATGAAATTTTTCGTTCGCTTTTGCTAATTTGATTTTTACAGCTTGAAGTTCACACTTTACAGACTTTGTATTGTCCATTACTCTGATAAATGCAGTATCCCTTAGTCTGAAGAACGGCATTTCGCGAATTCGTAGTTTGTTGTCAAGATATGTCTGCAAACGGACAGAATCTCTCCTCTTTTGACTGTTCGATTTTACTTTCTGTTGTATCTTCTGGTTTCCGGAATGTCCAACTTGCTCTTGTTTTGAGCTACTTGCTACTCTTGTAAAACACATCCGTGCGTAATGTGAATACTTTCCGCAGGAAAAACACCGTTTATTTTGTGTAAATCATGTGTAACCAAAATGTTGTTTTCCACAGCGCCCGCACTTTTGGTCCAAACGGGAATGGCAATTCCATTGTTTCCATCGTGGTCTGAAGCTATATTCCATTGTTATCCGTGTTGTAATTTCTGAGTCTATGGGGAACGATACTCGCTTGCTGCTCGATGAACAAGGATCGTGTGCTGAGCTAAAGAGTCAGCATGTATGGGTTCTCCACCAATTGTCACAGCGAGACTTTTGTGTGTCTCCTGTGCAGATAAGATGGGTGCCGGCGTGGTTCCTTTCACACAACAATAATAAATAAGTCACAATAAAACGAAGTTCTGATGATTGGCACTAACTCTTGCAACACACACTGTGGTTACTTAATAAATCCAACAATGAATTATATAACTTTGACAAATAAGTAACAGAATTTATTACAGAGATGGTCTATACAGTTCGATACTGAAATCCAAACTGAAGTTTTAAGCATACAAACAGTATTTATGATGTAATTTACATTAGTCGCGTTGACATGGCAAATTTAACTTAAAGGATGATAAATTTTATTACCGGATTATAGATAGTTTAGCACAAGGTGAAACAAATAATAACAATACATACAAAGACGGACAAAGAAGGAAATTCCAAAGCGAACAGAGACGTTAATTAATATTTAATTATTTTAACATGAAAATAGGGATTAATATTATGACACGATTAACTCAATTGTCAAAAGATGTGAAATATTATAGCAATTAAAGCACTTGTTTCTCAAATTCCGAAAATAAATAAACTTCCAATATTTTAAATATTTTGAAATGTCCAACATGTTTTTTCATTTTTGCAACTAGACAAAATTCCGAATATATTGGTTATTTACACTAAACCCAGCTCTAAAAAATGGCGGCACCAGATTTGCAACCATTGCAATTGCAAATTTAAATTGAAATGAAGTGCCCAGTTCAGATTACTGGTAACTTCCTTTATTGGACTCTCTGTTGATATGTCGTTATCCCATTATGCAGTATCATTGCCACTGCTGGTGGACTGTTAGTCCCCGAGGGTATTCACATGCCCAGTGGTCAGTACTTCGGTGCTGACCCGAAAGCCGATTCTATTTAAAACCTTACAATATCTAAATTTTTGTAAATTTTGTTGAAAACTAAGGAGTATCTCCCTCATGCAAAGCTCTGTCCTTAGCTGATTTTTGGCTTAACATTTAGATCATATTGATTATTTGTTCTCTATCAGTTTTTTAACATCTTTGAGTTTATGGTCTTCAAAACGTTTAGATTTTATCTGCACTGAAGAGACATAAGTTGTCGAAATGCGCATATGCAGAATTTAAATTCACAGTAACTTCGGTATTTATGTGTGTATGTGTGTGTGTGTGTAATACTCGTAGTCCTCTTAATTGGTTCTCTTGTGAATTCTTATCTTATACTTGTTTTTAAAACCGTGTAGGAAGGTTAAAAAAGCGCACATTTGCGACCGGAAGTTGGCGTTTATTCCTTGTAGCTGCTATTGTGGCTGGACATTACGTGTTAGAACATCCCCAAATTACATTGAGTCGTATCAAAGGTATTAGAGAGCATATGCGCGATCGTAAGGTTGCTTCACATCTGCATTCCAAGGGAGTTGAGACATGCTAATATATATGGCATTGTCATATTCAGGCTGCAGGTTTATTGCGGAGAAATGTTAATGAGTTGCTGCAGTTACTCCTGTACTCATTTCACTATTCTGAGGTCATTTGGATGACACGCTATTATGGTGGTTGGAGTAGTGGTGGATGTTGGTCTTTGGACTGATAAGGCTGTTACCCATGGTTTTTAGGATGATAATTGTTTTTACGGACCCCTTCAATAATAAATTTTCTTACTTAATGATGCTACTCATGACTGTGCTCACACGACTCATAAGTATGCTCACACTACTCATGAGCTGCTACCGAGTATCCGCATGTTTTCATTTCACTATTCGGTGACCTCACTTCTCCTGATCCAGCAAGAGAAATCCGACCTGGAAACCTACTAGAATGTACTCAGATTAATTAAATTAAGTCCCGCCTGATTTTTTTTTGAAATACGGCAAATATAGACTAATAGATTCAAAAGTATGTTGCACTGTACAAAAGTATAAAGTCTCAAATTCGTTCTTCTGATGCCTATCAAAACTGTTTATAAATGAATTCAAATTACCAGAGACACGAATTGTACACCAATTCCTGTTTTAAGGTAGATCGCCACGAATACACGGTGCATTCGATTAGCGCATTTTCGAAACACAAGTCGGATGCGAAATCGACTTGATTTTCAAGCCGGAGTATTCCTTATTTGGCCTTTTCCTTGTGACGTCATTATATATTGGTATACACTTCAGATCCCTTTTAACGTAAATATTGTCTATTTCGTAAATTATATAAAATATCTCTCTTAATCAAATGGTGACATACATTTTTTTAAGCTCAACATAAAGCTGAAGTGTATACCTCTGAAATATAAAAAAAAAAATGAAAAATATCTATCTTATATTTACTTAATATGAAGGCTGAAAAATAAGCATGCCCTCACAGCTCCCTATATTTTCTTTGTAAATATCGCTGAAAAATACTGAATTTATCCTGATTTTCGAAGCCTGATAACAGGAAAAGATGATTGGTGACATATCATTTTTATTTTAATTTTTTGAAACAATGGACTAAGACCTACAAAATATCTTAAAATAAAAAAAAAATCTGTCTGATATTTTTATTAGGCTCGAACTACCTTAAAGTACCTTTATTGTTTAATTGTAGGATTGCCTAAACCCTACGAAAACTCCTACAGAATTGTTATTGTGCCCAATAAAAGTGACAATACAAGTAAGAAGCATATTCAGAGGTAGATACCAGTAAGGAAAATCCATTGGACGAGCGACAAATTCAAGACCACAGCTGCCAAAACAGAACAAAGCCGTATTGATTACCTAGACGCTTACAACGTCCAAAACAATGGCACTGGATACAAAAAATGTCACCATTATTGCCAAGTCTCGCAGTAACAAGCAGTGGTGCTTTTTAGGATTTGACGGCAACAGAATAATAAGATTACTTAGAATTGAATCAGATGTACAGCATAAAATACAGCTATTTCATTCTTATACCTGTCAGTTAAATTTCAGCGTTCCTGACGCCATATATCCACACAAAAATGAAGACGTTTATACGGATTTGGATATAAATTCGCAGATGCAACTACCTATAGCTAGCGTCTTAGCACAATCTGTGCACCTATGACAACCGTCTATTCTAAGCATATTTCCAGAATTGCAAGATTCGAAATATGTTCCTGTTGGAACAAACTGTCCATCAGCTGGTATGCTTGTGTACAATCAACAAATGATCAGCAAATATACGAGTAATTTTGGCAAAGAAAGATGCTTAATTATAGAGCAAGGGTCCGTGTATGATCTTCCATATACAGGTCTTCACAAGGATAGTTATGGCCTGTTGCCTCAAAGGTTTGACTCTGTGTCTCCAAACCAAAACTTTCTAATCGTCCTTAGTGTGGGAAGACCATATGCTGGTGATGACAACCGGTTTGATCCACCCAGATGCTACGTTCTGGTTGTCGGAGTATATCGGATATGTATTGAACCGTCAGTCTAAAACGAATGATCCAAGGACAATGGCAACATTGGAAAAACAAAGAAACAGAGACATAACATGAGTATGGCACAGAAAAGAAAAAGAATTTAGACACAAACATAAACAGTTATCGTCATAATTGAAACTTTGATTCGTAGATTTATTTTTGTATTTTAGTATATAATAAATTTATTTACTAGTTAACTCATATGGAAAAGAAAGGAAATGGGGTAAATGTCAAGGAGACAACATCCCATATCCAGGTTAAAACGACCCAAAACAAAGCATCTAGGGGTCACCGTACGGTCTT
>MJUU01061689.1:30320-47876 GCA_002080025.1 Modiolus philippinarum | reverse complement strand
AACGTTTTTTGAAAACCTACGACTTTTCCCCATAGTTAACTACTAACATACATGTCTTTTCATTATCTAATATAAAAAACCTAAATTTTCATTATCTAATATAAAAAACCCAATATACTACAGCTCTGAGGGGTGAAAAACCCAATTCATTTTAGCCGTAAGGGGTAAACATAATATGGCTTTACAATGTACCTGGGATATGTAATGACGCAATTGATTACTAAAATAGGAGTGAAAGAACAAATTGGTCTATTCTTATCTTGAGCTCTGGGGGCATTTTTCGGAACAGTGGTCAAAGAATTTTGCAAAGTTCAACATAAGGGTCAATTATAAATTTTCATTATTTGTTGCTAAAGTCAATACATTATGTGTAAACTATCCAAAGACGCAAAAATTTCCATAAAAAAGAAAGGGGAATTTCAGATATCTCAGTGATGATTTCTGAACAAATTAAAGTCTCTTTCCCTTAATCTATGGTCACACTCCAATAGATACTCCAAGCGGTTAAAACTGCAAGATCTTACTCAGTTTTCGAAAATTCGTTGAAGTATCGATTATTTCAAAATGGCAAATTGGGTGTAATCATTCAATGTGTTCTTTTCCAAGAGTAAAATTAGAATCGAGAATTTCTAAAGATTATAAAAAATTTAAGAGAACAAAATTTTCCTTTATTTTAAATTATATTCTTTGATAAGTATATATTTTTAAGGGACAGAACGTAACTTATGTAACTTTTGAAGAAAAAAAAAACTACAATGTTTTTATACTTTAAATTGGCCTTAAAGAAATGATAAAAACAACAAGACAATTTAAAAAGAAAATGAATACAGACGCTATGGGATGTGGTATTTTGGTTGATAGTCAACAATCTAATATTATCTATAATGATTATATGACTGACGGCCTTATCACTTGTACTTTTTTTATTGTACATGGAATCAGACATTTTAAAATTTTACGTATAACAAATACATGATAAAATCTAGTAAATGAAAAATGCATTTATTGCTGTTTTTCATCCTGAAGTCGTCATATAAAGGCTTTAACAATGACTTCTGCTCAAACGTCATAATCAGTTCGGTTTGAGCTGATTAATTGCTAGATGTTGAACAAATAAACATCCGTTTGAAATTACTCATTGATGCTGAATCAGCTACAAACATAGCTTTCATAAAGGGTAATAGAAACAATCCATGTATAAGGGTTAAGTTTCTAAATGAATCTAAAGTCTTCAGAAAAATGTGATATTTTACATTCAACAAGAGGCTCTCAAGAGCCTGTATCGCTCACCTGGGCCATGGCTGACGTAGAGTGATGAAAGGTTTTTCCAATAAGGTCTAGAGTTTTAGCTATGTTCACTGCTAGAAGGAACCCTGGATTGGAATTTTAAATTTAGCACAATGATTTTTTTTCTAAAATTGCATTTTCTTGTTTGGTATCAATGGCAACTGAAAGCACCATCATCCATTATAACCCATATCAGACCCCCATTCAAAAAAAAAAATTGACAGAGGTTCCCCTTATAATCAATATAATCGTATTGCTGAGATTAAATACATTTTGAGCCCCCTTTAGAAAAAAATTGGGCAGAGGTTGCCCTCATAATCTAGTTTATACTGTAAATAAAATATATATAGCGGTATACTTTTTTTTTTTAAATTTTAGTTTTCTTGTCTTCTTTCCATCGCAACTAAGAGCTCCTCCATTCAGTACAACCTATATCAGACCACAATTTAAAAAAAAATTGGGAAGAGGTTCCCCTTATATTCAAAGTAATAAATATTGCTTAAATCAAAGCATTCGAAAGTGGTAAAGATTGTCCTCATGAATTGCTGTAATTACAACATGTTTGAAAAAAATTATGTTTATAATATCCCTGCCTTTTTAAAAATTTCACTTTTATTATATCTATCTTTCAATTAAAGACACTCCTTAAAAGTGTGTTGGTGTATATAATTAGAACTATTTGATATATATAATACAAGCGTGTAAAAAAAAGAATATTTCTGTAGGAATAATAAAACTTTTGTAGCTATTTTTGTTATTAAATCATTTTAGGCTTGAACATGTTTCACATTTAACCATAGCTGTACCCTACTGGCCGCCACCTTGTATTGTAAGGACATGAGGACTTTTTTTCATGACAGGACCATCTAACCACAATTGTGACAAAGTTTGGCTTTATAATTGCACTTGACTAGTAGTTTCTGAGCAGATCTTTGAATTTATTTTCCATAGTGTCCAATTTAAACTCCCGGCGGCGGTCATCTTGGATGAGGTACATTGTATGGACCTGTCGAATAACTTTTTTGGAAGGGAACATCCGAGGACCATTGTGACTAAGTTTGGTTCTAATTGGACTAGCAGTTTCTGAGAAGAAGATATTTGAATGTGTTTGCCCAAAGGCTCTAATGTTAAAACTATGTTCCACGCTGGCGGCCATCTTGGATGAGTAACGGACCTGCCGGATACCTTTTTTGGGAGGGACCATCTAAGGACCATTGTGACTAAGTTTGGTTCTAATTTGACAAGTAGTTTCTGAGAAGAAGATATTTGAATGTATTTCCCATTGCCCACAAGGTAGGCGTGGCTTAAGTTATTTTTTGCCAATATTTTTTCGTATTCAGCAGTAGCAAATGCTGAAAGTATTCGCCTCTACAGATCAAAGGAAACTCATACAAATTACCGATAAATAAGAGTATTCGGACGACAAATTTTCTGAAGACGACAACATAAAATAAGCCTCTTGACAGGCTTTGAAAGAAAATGTGACTGACGTTTCATCTCTTAGATGTTTCCCATTTCTTGTAAGCTGGTGTATCCTGGTTTAATTATTGGCTTTTTAAAATTGTCTGCAAAACTCAATATAAAATATCTGAAAAAATTTTCGAGCGGTTATAAATAAGAACTTACCAAAATTAGTTTAGTTTTTGCATTATATGCATTTCGAAAACTTGTGTCACCAGTGCAGATCAAGTCAAACATTTGGAAATCCATATACCAAAATATGTGTAAAAGCTGACAGAGTATTTGGTCTGGATCAGTCCACATAAGGAGTACGTCATTTCCTTTTAATACATGTATGGTTGAACCGTACCTATTTATCGTAACTTTGTTTACTCAATACAGTTTACACAATTAGAACGTCTGCTTTTCTTAATACTTGTTAAATCCAAAGCAGTTTTTCTCCACAGTTAAACGGTTTTCCCTTAACCTCCAAATTCAACTTGATAAGAGTCATCAGATAATAAATCTTCTGTAGATGACAGTAGTAACCATGCTTCGTGGTAGAGATGTATGCTCTTTATTTTTCTCAGATATGGTGTACTTGTACATGAGATAATATCTCATGTGTACACTTTGTTCAATTACTTTTATCTAAATTTATATAAATTCTAAAACCAAAGGATTAACTCCCTCCATCGTAGTTTTATATTTGATATTACTGATTATATGGATTTTGTTTGGTTTAAAGCATTTTAACATATTTTGAAATTATGGATTTCCTTTGTTTTGGGTTCTAGTGCTGCTGATGAGGAATAAATTTCCGAAATGGCCATACAGCTCATTAAAATTAATGCAGTTTGAGTTAACATATGTGTTATGGTCTCATGTTCATTTACTCCATATCCTTTCGTAAAATATTTAATACAGGAGTTTGTCTGTTATTGCAGTGTGGAGTTGGTAAAACAATTCCCCGTGGTAGAGATGTATGCTCTTTATTTTTCTTAGATATGGTGTACTTGTACATGAGATAATATCTCATGTGTACACTTTGTTCAATTACTATTATCTAAATGTATGTAAATTCTAAAACCAAAGGATTAACTCCCTGCATCGTAGTTTTGTCCTTAGCTATATTTGATATTACTGATTATGTGGATTTTGTTTGGTATTATGCATTTTATGTATTTTTTGAAATTATGGATTTCCTTTGTTTGGGTTCTAGTGCTGCTGATGAGGAATAGATTTCAGAAATGGCCATACAGCTCATTAAAATTAATGCAGTTTGAGTTAACATATGTGTTATGGTCTCATGTTTATTTACTCCATATCCTTTCGTAAAATATTCGTGGCAGTCTTTTACCCAAAATGTAAAGGATTCTTTATTTGACAGATATACCCCATATTTTGTTATCTGTGTAAAACCTGGTGTAAGGATTAACTTCATGCTTCCTGGAAGAATAAATAACGTCGGTATTTAGTTATATGTTTTATGTTATGAATTGTACAGGCACACTTGAATAACACATGAAAAACACTAACATGTTTGTGTATGCAGAGCATGGCGTTTATAAGTGAGTGACAGGAACAACACTTTTAACCTGTCATCGTGGCGTTCCTCGTTCCTTTGTATGTAAAGTGTCGTGGCTGTAAGGGGTCTATGAAACCTTGGAATCAATAATTTATCGGAAAACAAATACAGAAGCGAAAGGAGAGATAAAAGGAAAATAAAAAAGTACGACAATTCAATTGCACTACTAAGACAACCCAAGCATTCAATAAACAGAAAGGGCTAAAAAACTAAAGCACTGGCAAGACTGGAAGTATCATTAGGTACTCCGGGAAAGGTAAGAATTATCTGCTCTAACTCAACCGTTACACTAGCAATGAAAATTCCCTTTTATTACCATAGCCATTGTTTGTCAGTTCCGTTATCTCCTAATCTAATCAAATATGTCCATCCTCATTACATTGCCACCATCTGTGAATTCATGGTGACAACTGTAAAACTTCTGTAGTTTCAGTTTAAACAGGAGTGGAATATAACCTTGGTGTATAATTTTTTGAAACATTAATTTTGCTATGTTGTCAAAAAGTCACTGTACAAACTTCAGGCGGGACAATAGCAAATGAAGTGTGAAATATAGATGCCATATGCCGGGGATGTTTGAATATTACTGCTACATTTGAAAAAATGAGAATTTCACTATTTGAAAGTCGAAATCATCACGCTTGTTTCAGAAGTCGAGAGTTTTTAGTAAAAGGATATATGTCAAGGTATGATGCTGAGGATGTTTTATCAAAGGTGTTTTAATTCTAGTTCAATGTGTGCAGTATGCTTGATTTTCCAAATGATAATATATTTATCACATTTGGAAGTGTTATATATCAACAGCAGGTCGACATACCAATGGGCACTAATTGGTCACCTCTACTCGAAGACTTGTTAGCTCACCTGGTTATGCCAGGGTGAGCTATTGCCGTCACTTGGCACATGTCGTCCGTCCGTCCGTCCGTCGTCCGTCCGTCGGTAGCTCACTTTCAAAAATCTTCTCCTCTGAAACCACGGGGTCAAATAGAACCAAACTTTAACTGAATCATCACTAGGATATCTATTTTCAAATTTGTTGTTTTGTTTCTCTTAGGTCAAACAACATGGCTGCCGTTACTAAAAGTAGAACATAGGGGTAAATTACAGTTTTTGGCAAATAACCCAAAAACCGCTACAGATATCAAAAATCTGACAGGGCAAAAATTATCAACATGAGAAGATTTACCCTTCCTGAAATTTTGAAGAAAATCTTATGACCTGTCTAAGAGTTATTGCCCTTTTCCGTAAAATTTTCAAAATTTTGACGTTTTTTTATTTTTTATTAAAAAGCTAGAACAGATAGAGGTTAAGTTTAAATTGCAAAAATATTCAGCATGTTAAGATCTACCCACATGGATATTTTGAAGAAAATCTAAGTACCCATATATGAGTTGTGGTCCTTTATTGGTCAAATTTTTCTTGATTTTTTACTTTATGTCCTATATTTCAAAAACGCTTTGAGATAGAGGTCAAGTTTAAATTGCAAAAATGTTCAGCATGTTAAGGACTATATTTTATTGAACACATTCAAGTTTTCCGACCGCTTCCAAGGTGGCCACCAGCGGGGAACTTAGTTAACCATTTGAACTTATGGGAAAATTCATACAAAGAACTTCTTCTTGAGAACCACTGAATGGATTTGAACCAAATTGGGCATAAATGATGTTTATGAGGTGCTGACCAAGTGTTGTTACTTTGGTGCCGATCTATCATCCAACATGGCCGCCAGTGGGATCTTAATTTTAACATTGGACCCAATGGGAAAATGCATACAAAGAACTTCTACTTTAGAACCACTGAATGGATTTGAACCATACTTGGCATGAATGATGTTTATGAAGTGCTGACCAAATGTTTTTACTTTGGTGCCAATCTGTCATTTTACATGACCGACAGCATTGGACCCTATGGTAAATGCACACAAAGATCTTCTAGAGAACTGCTGAATGGATTTAAATCAAACATGACATGAATGATGCCTGTCAGGTGTTGACCAAGTGTCACCAGCTGTGAACTTAATTTAACAAAATATCTTCTTCTAGAGAACTGCTTAATAGATTTAATCCAAACTTTGCTTATGAGAAGCTGACCAAGTGTTGTAACTTCAGTTCTGATCCATCATCAAACATGGCTGCCAGCAATGAATTGGACCCTAAGAGGAAATGCATACAAAGATATCATGGAAAACCATTGAATGGATTTAATTTTAACATTGCATAAATGAAACTTGTGAGATTTTGACTAAGCTTGTTACTTTGGTGCTGATCCGTCTTCCGACATGGCCACCAGTAACAAAACTTAGTTTAACATTGGACCCAGTGGGAAATGTTTTAAAAGATCTTCTCCTCTGAAACTGCTTCAACAATTTTAGTAGAATTTTGATATGATAGTCCTTATGTGACCCTCTTTAAAGTTTTATGTTTAATAACTGCCAACAGGGAACGCAGATTAACATAGGCCCCTTCAGTTTGGAAACTGCATTAAAAATATCTCCTCTGAAACAGCTTGAACAATTTAATTGCATTTTATAAAAAAATTCTGATTTTAGTGCTGCAGGACCCAGGTGAGCGATACAGGCTCTTGAGAGCCTCTTGTTTTTATATTCTTACGAGTCTGAATTTTTTCAGAGACTCATAAAATAAAATATGCTAGATCCTTCGATCTCACATATAGATATATTTATGATGTTCTTTCCATCAATAGTTCATCTTTTGCTAAATAGATCCCATTAATATATCCAACAGAACTAGAGATGGAGGGAACGACAGAAACCATCAGACCTACATCTTTTTCGGACTTACATCTCGTGTTTGACGAAAATGGTAATCTCAGTTCATAAATTTACGACAAAAGGGACGATTTAAATTTCAAAATTAATTTGACAGATTGTATCTTTCTCAGCGAAAGCTAGCCAAAATTATACAGACTTTCCCATTTAACATGGTTATCTCCGTGACCAACTTATAAATCAAGGATTCAAAAAATTCTTTTTTAAAAGTTCTTTAATATGTATCATTCAAGATTCTTTCTTAACTTAATACTGAGATTATCATTTCTTTTAACTGTCTACTGACTTTCAATGGAAATTGCTGTCATATTGCTACCAGACACTACTCAAATGGAAGGAGAGGTTTTGCTAGTCATGGAACCGGTTTAGCACTCAATTTCTTTAGAAATGCCTGTGCCAAGTCAGGACCATTGCGGTTGACAATTTTGCCGATGGTGGAAACCATTGAAATAGCGAAATAACCGAACACAGTGGTCAAGAGACGAAGTCCATGACTTTTTTCTCATGGACTTCGTCTCTTGACCAATGTGTTCGGTAATTTCGTTATTAACCCTTATGGGTATTTTAAGATTAAAGTTATCCTTATACTGAGAATTGTTCAATGAAAGAACTTCATATATATAACAAAGACATGTTTTTGTATTTGTATTGGTTTATTTGTTTGGTTTTGTTTTGTTTTTGTTTTGTTTTTGTTTTGTTTTTGCTTATTTTGTTTGTTTGTTTGTTTTTGTTTGTTTGTTTTTGTTTTTATATCTATATTTATTCATTTTTTATTTTTTTTATTCATTTATTTATCCATTTTTATTTTTGTTTGTTTGTTCTTTGATATATTTTTTTATTCATCAGTACTTCTTTCTTTTCATTATGTCGTTCAGTTTACAATACCGTCACATTTGTTTCCTTATGCATTCATCAAATTGTAACGTCATTAACCAAATAAACATGATGGTGAAGGAAGCATGGCCGAAAGCTCCAAGCTGTTTTTGCGTATTTGTGTATAACAAAGAAAAACATAAAAGGATTGGCTAACTTATTGGTTTTTTTTTCTGAACAAGTCCTTGTATGAACCTAGCTTCATGCGAATATAGAAACACATCGGCCGAAATTGGCGGCCAATTAGTCCCTCCCCATTATAGTCCGTATTTTGTGCTGAAAACTGCCCTCCAAATTTAACAAAATTATCAAGTATAAAAATCCCACCTAAATCATTCTCTCTTAACAAGTTTTGTTAAACCGAATTTGAATTTTTAAAATGCAAAATATTGTCCTTATAAGGACTTAATAGGAGTAGCTCTTTTAAGCCGTCAACGTGGTATACCCTTGTAATGGTCTTTATACGTTAAGTGTTGTTGCTGTTAGGAGGCTAAGAAACTTTTGAATTAATTTATACAATCATGTAAAATGGCGTCCACAGGTTGAAAAATTGAAAATCACTCCCAGAATTTACTTCCAAAAAAACATTGAACAGTTTGTTAAAAATGCAAGACTTGGGTCCGGGGCTACGCCTGAAGAGTTTTAAGGTTTGGTAATTCGAAAAACATGGCCCAGAACCATATCTTGTAAACACCTATCTCATGCATTACAAACTCCTTTATCTCGACCGGAAAAGACAAGGAAAAACAATCACTTAATTGCATAAAATTTATTGATGTTAAAATTCCAGGACAGAAATTTTAGGGGGATAAAAGCTTTTTCTTTACTTTTGAAACTCATAACTTATATACCTCCATGTCTATTGATATCCAATGTTTGAAACATAGAAGGCGGCTAAATTAAATATATTCGAAAAACATGAGCATTGTTACGCTGTTGATGTTACTTGATAATAATGGATGAACTAGTTCTAAATTGCATTGATAATTTGATTAAATATTTTCTGAAAAAATATGTTCGAATAAACAACTTTTTGTAATATTACAGGCATCAAATAATATGTCACCAGTCAATAGTCTGTAAACTATTGACCAGTCAAAGACAATTGAAAATTGATGTGACAATGGAGCGTTGGATTTTCGATTCCAGCACAGTAAAGCACTTATTTTTCTGCCATTTGAAAAATAGCAAATTAATAAATTCCTTGTCATCATCTTTACAATAACTGTTTCATAGCCAATAAATACCTGCAAAAAATTAAATGCTGGCAAAAAATTTTTAATATCAATAAAGCTTTGCATAATCTTAGTAATTGATTTACCTGTGCATTTTGTAACAAGACACAGAGAAACCAGTTTAAGAAATGAACCATTCATATCGACTGTTGTTGCAGGTTCTCATCCTGTTGACAAAGATTCCGTTTTAAAACGAACTGTAATTGTTGACGTGTAATGGAAGAGTATCCAAAATGAGAACTCTTGGTTTTGCCTTCTGAGAAAAGATATCAATACGTAGAATATATAAAAAAGGATAAATTTGTTATTGTTAAAACATGCAACATCTGCAAATTAGTAAAACATAGTGCAAAATAATTAATATTTTATTGTTCATGTACTTCAAACAATAACTTATGTGTAATATTTTTGTCCGAATGTGTGTCATTCGAAATCAATATTTACCATTATTCTGAAAGAATATCAAATCTTTACATTTTGGAAATATTAACAAATGTAGAAATTTATATTAAGCATTTTTTATAAATGAAATGATGCAATTCGTATACATATCCATATGAGAATCTCTCATATGGATATGCTATCACACTTTCATGTTTTGGCCTTTTTATTTTTTGTAATCTGAAATTGTAATTCTGACCACCTGTTTATGGTGCCCACATCTCATATTTTTATTTTGCCAAGTTTTCTTACAATTGGCTCGATGAGTGCCCTGTGGTTGTTTAAATGTTGTGATCGTCTTCTGTCGTCTTTTTGTCGGGCAGTGGATGACAGCGATTGTAGGAACACTTCGCCAGTTAACTTTAAGTTTGTTGACGATCCCGCATCCATGGATCATTAGGATAAAAAAGCATGGATGTAGCGTTGCTCGACAATTAGCAATGAATTCCGCTCAAACCGGTGCTAGGGGCCGTCTTGAACTAGTAAAGCTCCTTGTTGAAGGCCTCATGGCGACTTCAAGATGAAGAACAACAATAAAAGCGTTGTTCCATTGCTTATTTACCATGTATTTGTAGAGACTTTGTCTCATTTGCATTTACTCCATATCCCTTCATTGACATTTTTAATTTGCTAACTGTTCATCCATTCTTTTTGTTTTTTTTCTGGTACACATGTTACTGAGGGGAAACAAGTTTGTATCTTGCAAATGTAGTAATTCTAATTACACAAACGAACTGTACTAACAGCTAATGCTAAAGATTAACCTAGTTATCCTTGGATTCTGAAGGAGTCCCTCTTTCATGTAAACACATTTTTCATTTTGTAAAATCAAATAGCCTTCTTATGGGTTTTTTTATTTATTTATTTATTATTACTTTTATTTATTATTATTATTATTATTATTTTTTTTTTTTGCTTTTCGGATATTTTTCAGAATCAATCGCTCAATAGCCTTTTTGATGATTCAGAACACCATCGTTGCCTTTACAGATCATTTTTATATTATTTCTTTTTCACAATTATAAACTGATATGTTCAGTCGACTCATAATTCATCTCTGTACTTCCTTAGCAAATTGAACTTTCTGCTGAGAGTTGGTGAGGTGTCATGTGTGAAGCAAATCCGCTTTCTATTCAGAACACTTCACATCATTTACTAGGGTTAAGCTTTTACTGCTGTATTTTTTTGAGAAGTTAAAGTTTCGATCTTAGTATTTTTTGGGTCTACTTTCTATATATGTTATCTCCATTACAATTGTCTCTGTATTGCAATGTATTGGTATTTCTCCTTTAGTCTCCGTTTGCCCTTAGTATAAAAAAGATATAACGCAGAGCAATATTTCATCTATATCTATTGTCAATAAATAATCAATAGGGGGCGTAGAAAAGGCCCGGGAACGGGAAAGTTTGCCTATCACTAACACAACGATATCGAAAAATGAGGGAATATAGCTTTGCTGACAATCACCTACAGACCACTCAAAAGACCTTGCTACAAGAGTTCTTTAGCGTACAGCAATTGTGACATTTCTTCAAACACATCAATTTGAATTCGAATCCCATTCAAAAAATGGTTTTTAGATTTTTATCATCCAGCTCAACAGCGGAAAACCAGTTTTAGAGGTGTTATACCACTCAGCCTGGGATACTTGGTTCCATTTCTTAATCCCGTGGATCCCTTCGGGTAAATATCAATCGAAAATGAAATCCATGTATTTGATGCGTATATAAAATCCTTAAACTAGATTAAACTGACGATTGGAATTATTATTGAAAAAACAGCTGTTTCAATAAAAATTAACAGATAAAAAAATATTGGCAACTTGACTATAAAAATCTTTTGAAGATTCAGCAAATTTATCAATATAAAAATGTTTTAATGCAATATAAGAAATTGTCTGCACTTTCTTTGGTTGCTAAATGAAAATACAAAAAAAAAAATAGTCTAAAGTCCAAGTTTATCATATACATTGGCACACCAATAATGAAGCAAAACGGGGGAAAGGTGAAATTACAAAATAAAAAAAAAAAAAAAAAAACAATGACAAAACGTATGAACAATAACGCGAGAAACTAAAGCACTAGCAGTGTTAACCTGAAGTTAATTTAGTCTCTGCATATGATAATTTTGACAAATTAGTCTCTTCAATTCTGATGAATGAAAAAAAATTAGGAAGACCATAAAACTGGTTGTTTACGACAGAACCTCTATTTTTCCCAAATTTGTATTTTGGTTCATGGATTTCCAATTGATTTGATTCGATTTGCACTGAAGAGACATCAGTTGTTGAAATGTGCATAGGCAGAAACTAAATTCACAGTAAATTCGGTATGTTTTTTTTAATAAAACAGAATGTCTGTTTCTGAAAAAAGGGTAAACCAATAAGTGACGAAAATCTATAATTATTGATTTTTAAATTTCTGAAGATCTGTATTTGCACAATCTCAGAGCTGAGGTGCAAACTAGAGCAGTATATATCTATTATTGATGATAAAAAGAAACCTTTGATAAAAAATGGAATACAATAAAGCCTTATTTACTCCAGAGGAAACATATTCTTATGTTAGAAATGTTCTCAATTCTTTTTACACTAAATATTCACAATTATTCTCAACATAAGATGTTTTAAAACTGTTGAAAAATGATGCTTGCTCAGCTTTCAGTTATGATGTCATAAATGTCTTTCTTATTTTAATTGTGTGTGAATGTGCTTTCTAATCAATGTATTGCAATATAAAGTATTTGAAAAGCAAATAAAAAAAACTAATAAAAGAGGATACACCATAAACCAAAACTTTTTAAAATCTGATAGAGAAGAAATATCTTTAAAAAGATCTAAATGATAAGCCAAAATTATCAAAGGACATACAGAAGGGAAATACTCTTTTCAAATTTTCGAAATTGTAATTATTTTTTTTAATGTTATTATGACCATTGTAATTATAGTGCCCACACCTGCTATTTCATTATAACACGTTTTCTTGTAATTTACTCGATACGTGTCCTGTAGTTGTTTATAAACTGTGATTGTCTTCTATGAGTCTAGTTGTCGGGCAACGAATGACAGCGATTGTAAAAACACTTTGCCAGACAATTTTATGTTTGTTGACAATCCTGTAAGCAATGAATTTCACTCTATCCGTAGCTGGGGCTATGAGGCATGAATATTTCATTGTTAAAGGCATCATGATAATTTCAAGATGAAAAAACAATAACAAAAGTGTTGTTCCATTGCTCGATTTGCCATGTGTTCGTAATGACGTCGTCCCGTGTACATTTACTCCATACCCGTTCATTGCTAATTAATGATAAATTATGCTGCAAATAATGCAAGGAGTGTTTTGCATTAAAAGTATAAAACATGCCCTACTTTAGTGTAAACTTTTTTTAATCATTTTTCCTCTCTGAATGTTGTAATGCATTTAATTTATGATCGCTTGTTATAATCATTTTTATATAAAAAATGACGCATCATCATTTTTATACTTAGTATCAAATGAAATATTATTTTGTTATATATTATATAGGATGATACTGCGATAATGTTAAACATGGGATTTCTTTGCTTAATTGTAAATAGAGTTTGTGATTCTCGTTCTCATTTTACTTTCAAGGTCCGGAGCTCCTATATTTAAATCACTTACAGCGTCATCCAACTTTCTCACTTCATTTACAAACTTCACTTGACGTTACTAAGAAAATGTGTTATTGTGTTTAATTTCAGTCTAGACGAAGATTATAATGTGTAGAATACTTGAAGAATAAAATATTCTGGTTCCGCGAAAATTAGTTGCACGCTTAATTTAAACTGTAAACCGAAAATCCAACATTTTTCAATAGCACTACATAGACAAATTGACCCGCTTACAACGTTTCACGTATATTCTTGGAGGTCACATGACGAGACTTACAGTGCCTATATCGTATAGTGGAAAGGTTGATCAGCCGAAATATCGTGCAAAAATATGCACTATTTTCGAAAAAAATTAATTTGAATTGAAAAATAACTAGCACATTTACAAGTACTCAAAACTTCATGAGTAAATTGGACGTCGTTTCTAAAAAAAGTAATAAATGAAAACCATTTTTAGAAAAACGATTTGTAAATTTTGAAAACATACAATTGGACATTACTGTGTCCTAGTTGTTGTCAGAAGGACTCAATAGACAATGTCTTGCCAAATTTCATGTATGTGTTTAAAATCTAAAGAGCTGGTATTTTGACTTCTCATGTGTATGTGGATGTTTTCACGTTCAAAACAATATTTCTTAATCTATTGGGATATTATGATCGAGTTTTGGTAAAGTTTCATTGCTCATCGCTCATATTACGTTGATATTTTTATGAATAATAGCCTTATAATGCCCATATCTTACTATTTTAAAATGCCAAGTTTTCTTGCATTTGACCGTGCTGTTGTTGTTTTAATGTTGTGGCTGTCTTCTGTTGGTCTTTTTGTCGAGCAAAGGATGACAGAAATTGTTAGACATTTGCCACTTTATTTTTATGCTTGTTGACCTCCCCGTATTCATAAGTGCGAAGCATGGAAGTATTTATACTCGACATCTAGCACTAAAATCCACTCAACCTAGTGCTAGGGGCCGTCTTGAACCTACTTGCTGATCTTTTGCTGATTGCATTGCACAAAATTCTTTTTATAAATGTAGAAGTATTTATCTACAACTCACTTATGATTGGGTTTTTTACTAGGTAAACGTGATTGAAATCGGTACAAAATCGAACATATAATGTTTTTATAACTTGACTCAGTATATGCAAGTTATTTCTCCACCGATTCACTCTCCAACATAAAATATTTCTTAACTTAATTCAAGCTTAATAGCGGTTTATTCTGAAAACAAATATGGCTTAAAGTCTTTGGCAGGAACAATATATATTAAACATTCAAAGAAATCTATAACAAAAAAAAAGAAATATATGTGTAAAAAAAATAATACAATGAAATTGTCGAAATGATTAAGTGTGAAAACCATGATAATCTTTTCGTCGTCTACACTACTGCCGTTGTTTGCTACATACACAAACCGCATTATTTCTTAAACGTATATAAAGTAGAACAAAGGAAGCAAAACGAAACTATAAGAGGTTTTAACTGAAATTAACAATTTTAAAAGACGATATATTAGTTTGAGTACTGTATTTAACATACATTAAGATGTCACGACAAAAAATTTCGTGTGTAAAAAGGTTCTCACAATCATCTTGTATACCATTATTATTAACCACTGGTAATAATCACCGATTTTTTATTGAACCTTGCAATGTCTAAATTTTACAAAATTTTATTTAAAACTAAGCAGTATCTCCCTCATGCACAGCTCTGTCCTTAGCTGAACTTTGGCTTTTCAATTTAGATCCTTTTGGTTATTTGTTCTCTATCAGTCTTTACAAGTTTTTGGTGAATGGACTTCCAAATGTTTTGGTTTTATCTGCACTGATGAGACATTAGTTGTCGAAATGCGCATATGCAGAAAATAAATTAACAGTAACTTCGGTATTTTGTTATCTGTCATATTCGTAGTACTCGTATAAATATCTAGAGCGTGATAAGCTGAAAGGTGATAACATAACATGAAAATTTGCTTGTCAGCTGAAAATTGAAGGTCGCACGATTTTGTCGCCCGATTGCTAGAATATCCTTTTGATATGTACAACAGGGAGGTTCTCTGTCAGATTGTAGCATGTGACTGTAATTTTCACCCATTGTAGATGTTTCCTGTTATCCCATTTTTATATTCTCATTAGACAAAGTTATCTCCGTGACTGCCTTATTAATCAAGGCTTCAAAAAGGTCAACCTCATACGAAAATTCAATAAAGTCCTTAAATAGATATCAGTCCTTTGTGGAAAAATTTAAAGTTTCGGTCCGAACTCTTGATTCAAGATTTCTTTTTACATAGTACTGGGTTGATCTTTTTAAATGTCTACGACCTTTCAAAATCAATTGCTGTTGAGTTGCTTCCGCAATAGGAGGGGAGGTTTGGCATGCCATTAAACTGGTTTAACCCAAAATTCCTTTTCAAATGTATATATCAAATCATGACCATTGCGGTCGACAATTTTCCCGGTGGTTTACACCTAATTTGTCTCATGGACTTCGGCTCTTTACGGCTCTGTTAGGTAATTTTGTTATCATCTGCTGTCATCAATTTCCCGTTTTTAACATAAGGTCAAGGCCATTGCGCTCGCCAATTTTTCCGATGGTTCCATCTGATGTCTCCTTTTTACTCTTGGACTTCTGATCTTGACAATTCTGTTCGGTAATTTTGGCATTACCCGCAATTCAGATTTCATTATCGAAGTAAAAAAGTATACAGTAGGGTGCAGACATAACCTCTCGTCCAAGTTAACTTGGAGTTAACTTGAAGTTAACTTGGAGCAGTCATAGAATCCTGACTGCTCTGACCAGTCATAGAGCCCTGACTGCTCTGACCAGTCATAGAGCACTGACCGCTCTAACCTGTCATAGAACCCTGACTGCTCTGACCAGTCATAGAGCCCTGACCGCTCTAACCTGTCATAGAATCCTGACTGCTCTGATTAGTCGTATAGCTCTAAAACAATACAAGAGCTGTGAATACTCAAAATTTGATACAGCGATGGATACGTCCCACATCCCCTACCACGCGCACACGATTCACACAACGAACGCACAATTAAATTTTTCTCACGTTGAGTGCAAATTTCTTCAATTTTGCCGTAACCATATCAGAACTATCAGAAAACAGTCACTTTTATGTATTACTCTAAATTTCCGTCATTTTGTAAAATAAACAATTAGATAAATAAATAAACAAAACTGAATAAAAATCAGTCCTGTAGTAAATAAAATATCTTGCAAACAGCCACAAACATCAAATATAAGAAGAGGTGCATATTTCATTTTCATGTCAAAATGATGCACCCACAATACTACAACTTGTTGTAATTTAACCTTAAATATATAAGAAAAAGCAGTTTTCTTCATTGGATATTATATCTATGCCCGCAATACTTCAACTTTCTGTAATTTAACCTAGACTATATAAGAAAAAGCAGATTTTCTTCATTCGATATTAAATTGATGGCCCAATACTTCAACTTTCTGTAATTTAACCTAAAATATATATGAAAAAGCAGATTTTGTTCATTCGATATTATATCGATGCCGGCAATACTTCAACTTGCTGTAATTTAACCTAAAATATATAAGAAAAGGCAGATATTTTTCATTCGATATTATATCGATGGCCGCAATACTTCAACTTGCTGTAATTAACAAAAGGAAGATTTTCTTCATTCGATATTATATCAATGCCCGCAATACTTCAACTTTCTGTTATTAAACCTAAAATATATAAGAAAAAGCAGATATTCTTCATTCGATATTATATTGATGCCCGCAATACTTCAACTTTCTGTTTTTTAACCTAAAATATATAAGAAAAAGCAGATATTCATCATTGGATATTATATCGATGCCCGCAATACTTCAACTTGCTGTAATTTAAAATGAAATATAAGAAAAAGCAGATTTTCTTCATTCGATATTATATCGATGCCCGCAATACTTCAACTCTCTGTAATTTAACCTAGAATATATAAGAAAAAGACAGATTTTCTTCATGAATAGTATATAGCCCAAAACATATGATACTCTATATGTTAATATGTTAATAATTATTAAACTTTAAAGTTGCAGTTGAAAATATCCATATTATCTTTTAAAGAACAGAAATAAAGGGACGACATGTTGATTTTCAGGGTGGGAAATGGGCGATTTTGTAAATAAATAATTTAATCTTAGTCCCAGCTTGGACTTATATTAGTCCCAGGTCCCAGGGAAAACACAGCATAAATATTTTTTCTGTTTGCTATTTCTGAGGGGGGGGGGGGGGGGGGG
>MJUU01061689.1:2901-30205 GCA_002080025.1 Modiolus philippinarum | reverse complement strand
TATGGAAGGTGGCGCATGTAAACCCAATATTTAAGGGTAAAGGTAGTCCACACTCTCCACAGAACTATCGTCCAATATCTGTTACCAGTGTAGTTTGTAAATTAATGGAGAAAGATTCTATTTAAACATTTATTCAATTATATGAAGGAAAATGATCTTCTTTCTAAATTTCAGTCTGGTTTTCAACCGAATGATTCTACAATTAACCAGCTTGTAGAAATTTATCATACAATTATTTGTAGTATGGATAAAGGGAAAGATGTCAGATTTGTCTTTTGTGATATATCTAAAGCATTTGACAAAGTCTGGCATAAAGGTCTTCTTTTTAAATTAAAACAATGTGGAATCAATAACCAATTATTAACATGGATAGAAAGTTATTTGTCTGATAGATTACAAAAAATTGTCACTGAAGGTTATTCTTCTTCATTGAAAGGTATTCATGCAGGTGTTTCGCAAGGTTCTGTGCTTTGGCCTTTTCTATTTCTCGTATATTTAAACGATATAGTTGACAATATAAATAATAATATTCGCCTCTTTGCAGATGATACATCTCTATTTGTAATTGTTGACAACAACCATAACGAAGCAGCAATTTCATTGACTACTGATCTTGATACTATTTCAGACTGGTCCAATAAATGGGCGGTTCAATTTAACTCTGAAAAAACCAAAAGTATTGTTTTTACTCGAAAATCTGGAGCATACCCCCCAGTCCATTTTGGTATTAATGGAAATGTTATTGCTAATACTGACAATCACTGTCATCTTGGTTTAACGTTACAATCTGCTGGCACATGGAAAATTCATATTGATAATATTTATAAAAAGGCTTGTTCTCGTATTAATATTCTGCGTAATTTGAAGTACCTGCTTGACAGGAAATCATTAATCTGTCTTTACTTCTCTTTTATGAGACCTATATTAGAATATAGTGATGTAGTTTGGGACAATTGTTCTTGAAAGTGTACAAATTGAGGTAGCTCGAATTATAACTGGTTTACGACGTAACTCATCCAAACATAAATTATTCAAAGAACTTGGATGGGAAACTCTTAGTGAAAGGAGAAGGAATCACAAACCTATTCTATTCTTTAAGATATTAAATGGTTTGACTCCTGCTTATTTATTTGACATTGCTCAATCCTTTTTACCTAGACAAACATCTTATAACCTTAGAAATGAAAATACAACTTTTCATCCCCCTTTTTCTAGAACAACTTCTTTTTATGATAGTTTTTTCCGTCTACTGTGAGACTGTGGAATATTTGCCCTTAAATATTAGAGAGTCCCCTAACTTAAGTATATTTAAATGTAGACTATTTAAACATTATAATTCTTCAGTTTCTTTGAAATATTACAACTTTGGTCGGCGGGGCGAAAACATTTTACATTGCCAACTTCGAAATGAGGCCAGTAACTTAAAAGGTCATTTACATACTAGTCACTTTCTTTCAGAAGATACAACTTGTCCAAATTGTAATAACGAATATGAGGACAATTACCACTATTTTATGAATTGTCCAAAATATACTGAACAACGTTTTATTATGTTTCACTCAATTCAGCAATTACTAAATGATAATGTTGTAGATATAGATAACATTACTGTGGATTTCCTCTTACATGGTAACAGAACATATTCTATTGACTTTAACACACATATATTCAAATTTGTTCATAAATACATAAATGACACTCACAGATTTGCTTAGTTTTATTTTGTTGTTTTGTATATACTCTATGATAAACTTACTTTCTCTAAGCTTTGTATTTCTTGTCATTCTTTTGTTATCAAAAAAAATCATTTATGTTCTTTAAATATGGCGCCACTGCATGTGTTAAGGTATTCTTTTCTTTTGTGAAATAATGATTTATGTAAAGAGTAACTGAGTAACTGGTGAGCCTGCTCATTGACTTCTAAAATACCTGCTATTTGGGGATTTATTATTATTTTATCCTTATTATTTTGATTCTTAGATTCCTTTTGACTGTTTGTTTACCATATTATGTATAAACATATTTAAATTACCCTTTCTTTCAGCAATTAATTATTGATTGTACGTGTACTGATTACTTGCAAACTGGTTTCTTGTTACGTCCATGAGGAGCCTCACTAGTGTTAGTGTTAATGCTGGTCATTTTTGCTTGTATTTATGTATTGTATACATTATGCATGTAATTAGGGAGAGGGCTTGTATAGGCTTTGCCTGTTGCCCAATCCTTTTCTTTATTGAATAAAATAAGTTTAAAATCAAAATAGATATTTTAATCCTACTTGTCGTGGAAATAAATAATTTATTTGTTCGAAATTTTCATGAAAATTAATAATTTTCATAGGCAAAGAAAACGGGCAAATATATCTATGACATGTGGTCTTTTGAATAAAAGTAGTAAACGCACGTTACATGATACACGCATGCAATGAACGGAGAACTTTACACGATACAAGCACACGCTTTACAAGACGAGTGCTAATTTGGGAATGTTGAACGTTTCCATTGCTGTAACATTAAAGCAGTCAGGGCTCTATGACAGGTCAGAGCAGTCAGGATTCTATGACTGGTTAGAGCGTTCAGGGCTCTATGACCAGAACAGGTCAGAGCAGTCAGGGCTCTACGACCAGAACAGGTCAAAGCAGTCAGGATTCTATGACCAGAGCAGTCAGGGCTCTAGAACAGTTCTAAAGTTAACTTAGAGTAGCTTTTATGACTGGTCAAAGTTAACTTGAAAACGGTCCTAAGTTAACTTAGAAGAGCTTTTATGACTGGTTCAAGTTAACTTGGCGAGAGGTTATGTCTGCACCCTACTGTAAATTCTCTCCTAATTTTGCACGTTTTTAAATTTTACTAATTGTATGGTTTGCTGTTTTTTATAAAATAATCCCCGAAGATTTCTTTAAATTCATGTTGATATTTTAGTAAACATAATATATGGTGATTGTACAGGTTATTTATTTATTTATTTATTTATTTATTATTTTGTTGTTCTTGATTCTTTTGTGTTTGCTCTTCACACTTAATGTTTACCGATCGTCAATTGAAATAGGCCATCCTTGACAAGGTAAGTAAAAAATATGCATATTATCTTTTACAAAACTAACCAAAAACTGACCAAGTTTAAATCTAACTACCGAGTTGTTTGACAAACAAAATGATTTAATGTATTTCCAAATATAATCCAATGTTTAACTATATATTATTGTTCATGTTTGATAAGGGACATACATGATGAAGTCTGTTTAAGTTGAATCTCCGAGTTTCTATTTATATTAGAAATTCTTAAACGAAACAAAATCTTCCAAATAACAGATATGAAATTAAAGGACTCAATTATATGGTTTCCTTTTTCTGACTAATTATCATAGGTCTCTCTTTATCAGCTGGAACTCATGCTCCACAACTATGCCAAAAGCATTGCAACGGCATCCCACTTTATATACATTTTGCTGGATTCAGTGTCA
Organism: Modiolus philippinarum; assembly: GCA_002080025.1. Classification (NCBI taxonomy): domain Eukaryota; kingdom Metazoa; phylum Mollusca; class Bivalvia; order Mytilida; family Modiolidae; genus Modiolus; species Modiolus philippinarum. The sequence continues at coordinate 26,742 of MJUU01061689.1, read as the reverse complement.
TTTACTTCTGATAATTGCCTTTTAATTTTATTTTAACAAAAATGTTATATATTTTTTATTGAAGAAATTCATCTGTTTTTTTTTTATGTTTTTTGTTAATATTACCTTTTCTATACAGGGTAATCAGGTCTTTGTAGAAGAACTCTGTTGAAACACAATGCTCCATCCATCAAAAAAGTGTTGTCTAAATTTTGCAAACAGAGACTTGCAGGGGTTGGTAACGGACGCTAAATAACTTGTCCTTTTAAATTTCTTCCTTTTCTAGTGTCCATCAAAATTTGTTGTTTCGAATGTCCCAGTGATACTTATTATTTTTGTTCTTATATAAAATTGAACTGATTGGTCTCGTCTCAATATAGCTAAAATACTACTTAACTGATCCTGATCGATTATGCAATCAATTACATTGGAAAAAACAAATTTCAAAATTCTTTTTTCTCCTTGCGTTCTTCAAAGTAACAACCAGTAACCGTAAGATAGTTTTGAAAAGACAAACTAGAGCTATCAAGATACTGAATCACTCACTCAGAACGTAGATAAATTTGATAAATTTGAATTCAAATAATCATTGTTAAAGATCTGAAGGGTGCAATGTTAAACCCTGTTCTCTTCTGGCAATTACCTTAACCCTTTCAGTTGATCAGTGATCATTTCGGGGTCTTCCAGATGCACCACTAAGCCACTTTCCAAGCTCATCACTACTTTATTGACAGCAGTCAGAGATGGCCTTAAAAGTTACTGTGATAGAATCTACTCCACGAGCGGCGTCAATCAGATGTGGATTCTAAAAAATTCCAAAGATCTTCTTGAACAGCTAACCTCTAGCAGTCTCCCCCATTGCCACAGCATACAAACTTTTGATTTTTCTACTCTTTATTCTACCCTCCCACACAAAAAATTGAAAACAATAATTTCTGATTTGATACATCAATGTTTCTGCACTAAAAACGGAGAACGCAGATGCACTTACTTAGTAGTAGGGAAAGACAAAACATATTTTGTAAAGAACCACACAGAGTCAAACAAGAAGTACACGGAGAATGACGTAATCAAGATGTTGGAATTTTTGATAGATAATATTTTTGTCGAATTTGGAGGTCGCGTTTTTCAACAGACAATCGGGATTCCAATGGAAACTAACTGCGCACCGCTTTTAGCTGATCTCTTTCTTTTCTCGTATGAGGCCAAGTTTTTACAAGGGCTAACACAGAAAAAAAACAAAAACATTTAGCCCTGTCCTTTAATTTCAGCTTCCGCTACATAGACGATGTACTTTCTCTGAATAATCCAAAATTCAAGGAATATTTACACCAGATCTATCCAAATGAGCTTGAAATTAAAGAGACTACTGACACACCTACTTCAGCTTCGTACTTAGATCTGTTTATATACATTGATGAAGATGGACGTTTGAAATCTAAGCTATATGACAAACGTGATGATTTTAACTTCCCAATTGTGAATTTTCCCTTTCTGAGCAGCAATATACCTACCTCTCCAGCCTATGGAGTGTACATTTCACAGTTGATTCGTTACTGTCGCGCGTGTAGTTTACACAGCGAATTTTGAATAGAGCAAAAACACTGTCCCAAAAGTTGCTTAGTCAGGGATTTGTTCAGCCTTTGTTGCTTTCATCCCTTCAGAAATTTTATGGCCGTCACCATGATATCATTGACAGATATGACGTNCAAACGTGATGATTTTAACTTCCCAATTGTGAATTTTCCCTTTCTGAGCAGCAATATACCTACCTCTCCAGCCTATGGAGTGTACATTTCACAGTTGATTCGTTACTGTCGCGCATGTAGTTTACACAGCGATTTTTGAATAGAGCAAAAACACTGTCCCAAAAGTTGCTTAGTCAGGGATTTGTTCAGCCTTTGTTGCTTTCATCCCTTCAGAAATTTTATGGCCGTCACCATGATATCATTGACAGATATGACGTGTCTGTGTCCCATATGAAAACGGACATTTTGAACTAGATTTCACGTCTTCCCGGATTTGACATAACCGGTTTTGACTCAACCCTGGATTGACTCACTGATAGTGTGACGGGTGCCGCTAGCGGAGCAGGACATGCTTATCCTTCCAAAGCACCTGATGTCACTCCCGATTTTCCTGGGAGTTCACACCATGAGTGCCTTAGTTTTTAATGTCGTCTTTTTATTTCCGTGCATTGTATCTGTCTCACGTCCTTGTCTTCGGTATTCTACTGCCGTTGGTTTTTTGGGATTATTTTGACAAAGTTTTTTTTATCCGAATGGACATTTTGTTTCAGTTATGCTTATTGAACGTGTTCCAATTGTTCTAATTAAATTAAAGTGATTAGTAAGGGTAAAAATGATCTGCTTCAGGTGTGGTACCGAGTACAAAGTAAATGGAAATCGTGTTTTAATAGTTGTTCGTCAGTTCGATGACAATCAAAAATGGTTTATCTTATTTGGGAAATAGAAACTTTCTCATGATACGTCGTATTAAGGACTGTAAAACTTTTAATGACAATTGTAATAGTGTCTGAATATAACCCTTGGTGTATATTTTTGTGACAGTAATTTCGCCCTGTTTTTGAAAAATCGATGTGCAAACTACAGTCACAACGATAACTCGTTAATAAGGAATGGGTTGTGAAGCCTATGAAATTGATGAAAAGGATAGACCAAAAAAGCAATAATAAAGACGGGCAAAGTACGGTCAACGGTTAGGGGTGTAAAAAAACGTACACTATTTAATGTTCAGTATATGACCTATATACCTTTTCAATCGAATTTACTTTTTAATGAACATTTGATTGCATTCTTCTTCGATAGTCTCCTTTAAACATAATTTTTTTTCCAAACTTAATAAAGACTTAAACACATATACTAGTATATAATGAACAAATAAGGGAATATGAAGTAAATGTACAGGGACGAAATCACTATAAATACATGGTAAGATTAAGCATATGTAAAAAGTTTGCATTGTTGTTCTTCATCTTTAAGTCACCGTGAGGCCTTAATAAAATGAGTTCAAAATCAATTTATAAGCCAGAATTTAATTAAATATTAACACTTGTGTCCGGTTAATTATAGGTGCTCATTCTGGCGATATCTACAATGAAAACATAAACATAATTATAAATAAAAATCCTAAATGAAGATTTGAAAAACTAAATTGATAAATTAAAAACCCTAATTACAGTCCTTTCCACAACTGTATAATTTAGCATACAGTAATCAGTACTTAATCTTAAGACAAAATAAAAACCACACACTTTTCAAAATTCAAATTCTCCTGCTAACGGAGTTAATGTTAATTCGTGTGCGAGAGCTAGCACCAATTATACAGACTTTCCCATAAGGCAAAGTTATCTCCGTGACAGCCTTATTAGCCAAGGCTAAATAATTCCGTATCATACAGTCATTAAAAAAATCGCTATAAATAGATATCAGTTGTCAATGTACCGAGAAAAATATTATTTTTCAATTTTATTATTAAATATCTTCGACAAACAAGAAAATCAGACCAAGGGAGCACTTTAACGACAGTAAAATACCGAAGGAACAAAGCACAATATTACATAAAGCAAAGTTCAGACACAAGGCAAAATCAAGAACACCAGAAGAATGTCAAACCGAAATACATTATGGTACTATCAATAAATGTACTTTATAAATATGCTGTGATTGAAAATGAAATATTGAAGTTGAAATTTCATTCGATTAGATGATTTGAATGAATTACTTGGCTTCGGACAATTTTACCCTTAAAGAAATTTAAGTACAGTTAAGGAAATTTGACCTGTTAAAAATAAACTAATAAATCACTTTACTTGATATCAAAAGATACAAAATAGTCATGGCCAAAAAGGGAAAATTCAAACATCTTAGAATGTCGTTGAATCATTTAATCGTAGTTTTATTCTTATTTTTGTAGTTGACGGGGCCTTTGTTTTGGCATTTATGTGCCATTTGCCTACTAGACCACACATATATATGCGCAAATACTTTGAAAGAGATATAATTGTCAAAATGACCATCTATTGAAAGTAAATTTACAGTTAGCTTGCTTGTCAGAATGTTAAAATGTTCGCTTGTCAGTTAAAAATAGGACATCAGATAGATGTTTATTTTTTGTTAGGTAACAAAAGAAATCATTCAAGCCCAAAAAAAACTCATAGGTTGCTAAGCTAAGCTTTTTTTTAATGAAAATTAAAATAAAATTTGAAGATCCACTTTACTTCTCTGAATTTTTCACAGGTTTAATATAAGCAATTCTTATCAAAAACGAAGGTGACGAAACATATAGTATTTAATGAAATTCTGTCAGGATGCTGCTAAAACTTCATCAAATGAAATTACATGTATCAAACAAAATACTTTTGAACAGAATGATGATTTTTCATTCGACTTTTTATAGAGTTTCCCACTGACACTTTGACGGGTGCTGTATACGTAACAGAACATGCTCGACCTTCTAGAACATTAAGTCGTTAGTAATGTTTTTGATACTAACTTGTCCTTGTTATTCAATATTTATTAAATTCACATATTTTGTTTTTTTTACAAATTGTGACTTCGCTACTGTTTGAGGGTTAGAAAATTAACACGTACCATGAATTTTTAATTTCTTTTCTGAGGGTAAGAAAATGACATTACCAAAACGGCTATCAAACAGATCTTTCAAACTTTCATTTGTACCACTTACAGTGTGACAAGTGAAGGACATGCTTGAACTTCCGGAGCATTTAGTGTCATGTTCAGTTTTTATGGGAAGTCACAAAGAACATTGTAAGTGCCTGGGTATTGAATGTTTTTTATTTCGACTTTTGTTGCTGTATCGTGTCGTTTTTTTTTATTTTTGCTCTCGTTTTGGCCATGTCTTTGGACTTTTTTGTTTTGTAATAACCAATCCTTTGTTACTTCAAAACTCTGCTGCCATTGTTTCTAATGTTTGTATGCTTACCTCTGCACATCAATCTTTGAAATACACCAAATATTTTTGAAAGTCTATTGAATGAATCTATAGTAGTCACATATTCGTGCTTTGATGCAATAGCGTTTAACTCTTCTTTGTCGATGTCGTTACCAATGCCTATTGCAAACATGGCAATTCCCATTTTATGCACCTTTTCTGCCTCTTCTTTCGTGGACTTTGGATACGAAGATTGCCCATCTGTTATTATAATTCCGATGTCTGGAACACCTTGTCTTTGTGATTGGACTTCTGTAAACATCGACTGCATTTTGGAGAGTGCCTTGTGAGTATCTGTCCGTCCAAAAGTGTACGTAATACTACTAATGTAGGAACTGATACTCTCTTTGCTCCAATACTTAGTCAAATCAAACCACACACGAGCATTGTCACTGAATGTCACGATACCAATTTTAACTTTGTTTCTTCCAATGTCAAAACTACTGACTATATCCTGGACAAATTTCTTTGCTTTAGAAAATTTTTCACTGCCAACACTGGACGAAGAATCCAAAAGGAAAACAAGATTTGCTTTTTTGTCGCATTCTGGAACTAGAAAATTTATTGGAACTATTAAAAATATGCATTTTAGATGTTGCATTATATTTCAACTGATATCTATCAGCATGCTTTCATTTTTTAAGGATGTTCGCCGGTCATGTTTATGTATTTCTGCCAGGTTATCGAAAATTTTCTGGTTTTATCCATTTAAAAGCACTATATTCTTTGTCCGATGACCCCCTTATTGTTTTCCTTAATGTCATTTTATATATCTTTTTATTTAATTGGTGTTATTTTTGTCCAATTCATTATTGGATAACCATTGCTCATGTTAAACTTATGAAATTCAGAGGAGTTTAGTTTCCCGCTATTTTTTTAAACACTCCTATCTCTAAAATTACATCGGTAAGCTATTAATTTTTCGGCCGAATTAACTTATTTTTCAGTTTTCTAACAAAAAATCACATATAATGGAAATGCTTCTTAAATTGACCTGCAAACATCGTATATTCAGGGTTAATGAGGTAGACTATTTTCAAGTTTGCAGTGTAAGGGAAAACCCATATATAATTGTGGACTTGATTACATATGGTATCAGTTAAGAGTTTTTCCTTGAGCTTTCTGAATGGTCAAGACAACAATGGCTGAGAATATAAATACCAGGCCAGAGTCCACAAGCAAGCTCAACAACATAATCACAAACGAAAGACAAAACACAAACGTAAACAACAGTATGAACTAGGGGCATACTTCGACGCATCACTGTGTAGATTGACCACACAAANGGGGAGGGTTTGGATCCAAGAAAACGAGTTTAACCCCACCGCAATTTTTGCGCCTGTCTCAAGTCAGGAATATGTTGGTCATTGGCTTGTCCTTGTCTTCTTATAAAATTTTAGTTTCTTGATATTTGGGTTATTGGATGTGGTTTGTTTCCATTGATTTATTCACTTTTTTACCTTTTTGGGGCCATTTAGGGCTTACTATATGGTGTGAGGTTCCTCACTGTGTTGAAGGCCATGTGGTGACCCCTAGATGTTTTGTTTTAGGTCGTTTTAACCTGGATATCGGATGTTGTCTCCTTGACATTTACCCCCTTTTCTTTCTTTTTCATATGTACTTAAAAATATTATCAATCCATACTGAAGAATGCTTAACCCTCTATTCTTGAGAAAGTAAGAGATTTAAAATGCGAAAAATATCTAAAGCAAGCATAATAAATAGTGAACATATTCAACAAATAAATAATACCAAAACAGAAAGAATTAGAAGCGTTTTTAAGAACGACCTTCTAAGTTTCAGACTTTTTATTTCGTTAAAACGCAACGTGGGGTTATTATTCTTAAATGTACTAAATTGTGATACATTGTATATAAAAAATAATAATCACGACTGTTGAAAACTTTTTGACGTAAAATTTGAGTTGAAAGGGATATAAAATCTAAAATATTCATTCGACATTATTTGAGACAGACTAGTGGTTCTCATTTGCCCTCAGATTATTCATATAAAACTTTAACTATTTTGCAAAGAAATTAAGCCAAGAAGGCTTACATTTAGAAATAATCATAAAGCATTGCTATGTTCCTGTGATATAGTTTTGGGGACTGCAACGAACCTGTAGTTCTTTAGCTAAACAAGCCTGATTTTCTATTTATTTTTTTATCTTTATATCGAGTTTGGATCAAAAGCGTAACACCTTAAAAATTAGATATTTCAATACTTTTAAAGATATGGGAAGAGGAGGGTTGAAAGGCCGGATGAAATTCTATTGTCATGCTTGGTACTCTATTTGCAAATAATATTTCAAAAATTATCATATAAAGGAAGTACGAGTGTCAGAAATTTTGTGATTAGAATTAAAATTCTGACCTTTTGTTGTGAAGAGCACTACTAATGGAACAACTTGAGCAAAAAATTTTGAAAATCCATGTAGGAATTTTTGAGATATAGGACGTCAAAATTTTGGCGGGAAACATATCTCTCTAGATTTTTCCTTCAATTTCCATAAGATGTTTATAGGCCTTTAAATATATGAAACTATGATTTGAAGTTAATTAAATTTTATACACTGTCTATTTTATATATTGTGAAGTGACTTATAACCAAGAAAATGTGATCCAATGTGCAAAAAATTTTAGCACTGTTTGAATGGATAAACCCGAGGATATAGAATGCTTCTGAAATCTGAGGCTCGTACTCCCTTAATTTTAAATGTGGGTTATAACAAAATTACCGAGAGAAGAAAGCCAAAAACCAAAAAGATAAAGCAGATGCAAATCTTCCCACGAGCTACTACTATAAACTTATACCAAAAGAAATATAGAAGTATATTATACCTTTACATGCTTTCCAAGGATCTCCACTTGTTCCATTTACACATTTGCAGTTATAATGTCCGTTTACTGCCTTACATTCAGCGTTTTCACCACAGGCTCGACGCCAAATCGTGTGAACAAAAGGATTATTGTATCCAAATAACCAACAATCGTAAATATATCTGCAATCAGGGCTTTCAATCTTTTCATAGTCCTGCATATATTTAAAAATAGATTTTTTTTTATTCTTGATGACATTTACCTTTTTTGTTTTTTGTTTTTCCTTTTTTATTTCTTGCTTTTTTTTAACCGCACATGTCCCATTAATTAATTTCATTTCCTTTTTTTTGTGATTGGCAATAACTAAACGCATATCCATGACGAGTTTAAAGTAAGTGAGAACCGAACCGTCAATCCAAAACGAATAATCCAAGGCCAATGGCAACATCGGTAAAAAAAAAGAAACAGAGACACAACATGAGTACAGCACAGAAAAGAAAAAAGAAGACATATACACACAAAGATGAACCACAAGACCCAATAAAAAAGCATGGATGAGATCAAGTGCATCGGTAGAGTAAGCATTTCCTGCTTCTTGTAAGACGCCGTGTTGAACATGTCGAATCCGGTAGTAAAGTCGAATCCGGTAGAGGAAACAACAAATAAGCTTTAAAGGGAAAAATCTGTTGTCATCTGGGAAACAGATATCCCATAGCGGTCCACAAGATGGTGATGTCGACCGTAAAATTTCTGAAGGGATGACTTCAAGTTTTCGGGAACATACCCTTGTTAAAATAGCCTATTTGTGAGCAACCAGGCTCTATCAAGAAAGTCACTGTATCGAACACAGGCTCTTGAATAGCGAATGAGCTGGGAGATGTATACTCCATATGCGGGCGCTGTTGGGATGTTGCTACAAATAAAAGGGGAGTTTAGTATTGAAAAGGTGAAGTCATCGCGTTTGTCGTACAGCTTTGCTTGAAGTCTACCGCTGTTGTCAATTTCACGATGAAGGTCAAGGAACAAGACCGATGTGAAAGTGTCGGTGGTATCATTAATTTCGAGCTCATTTGGATAGATCAGATAAAGAAAATTACCAAAGCGAGGGTTGTTTAGTGAAAAAATATCATATACATAACGGAAGCTGAAACTGAAGGATTGGGCCAGTTTTTTATCTTTATTTTGAAGAAGCCCTTCGATGAATTCAGCCTCATAAGAGTGGAGAAGCAGATTGGCCAGGATAGGCACACAGTTTGTGCCAATAGGAATTCCATTAGTCTGTTGAAAAACAAGTCCTCCAAATTGGACAAATATTTTGTCCATCAGAAACTCTTAACATTTTAATCACATCTTCCTCTGTATATTTTTTCTCCGATTCGAAGTCATTTTTCACAAAGTATGCTTGTTCTCTACCTACAACAATGTACCTATATCTTCGTTCATCGTTCTTACGTGAGAAACATCTATGAATTAAACCTTTCAGCCGAAATTTAAGTTGTTCATGCGGAATAGTAGTGTTAAGTGTGGAGAAGTCGAAAGTTTTAATGCCGTTACAATTAAATAAGCAATAAAATTATATTTTGAAGATGCATGTTTATTTAAGCAACTTTGTGCTCTTAATTGTGTTTTGTACTCTTAATTGTTTACATGTTTTTAAATAAAAGCATATAATTCGAATCATCAAGAGTTTAAAATACGATACCGCTTTGCTGGTAAAAGGTGCATGAGTGACAAAAAGTATTTCAATTTTGTACGAGTTTCAGCGTCTGTGGCTCAAATTTCAAATACAAAGGATTTTCTCTGTTCGAAAGTCCCGAATTGGAAATATCGGTCTGATCAAATTGGCATATGTGTAATAAACATCCGTATACAGCTAAAAATATCGGAAAAGCATATTTATTTGAAGCTTGACAAGATACGTCTCCAGCATCGAAAGGGATTTGGAAGGGGGCACCCTTTCAAGTAATCACAAAAAGTTCACGTATCACACTTAAGTGTATTTTGGCTTTTACGTACATCATTCTGTAAAATTTCTACTCTTGCCTAACGTTCCCATGACATTTCCATGAATAACACTTAAGGCTCTTTTAATTCCCTTCTAAAGGACTTATAGCCTTCAATTGCTTAAAAGAATCAAAGGTCTACTAATACTACTTTAACGGTTTTGATAAATGAATGTCTTTTGTCGGCACTCTCGAAGATAAACAGTTGAGATAAGAAGTAAGATGAGTAGATTAAAAATACCGAAGTTACTGACATTTAATTTCTGTGTATGTCCATTTCGACAAAATGTATTATGTCAAGTGCATTTCGAGCTATGCAAGAGTAAAATACTCATAATGTTTAAACAAAATTTCTATATTGTAAAATTTCCAAATGAAATCGGTAATCGGGTCAGCACCGAACTTTGACTACTGGGTTGGTAAATATCCTCGGACACTTACAGTCCATCAGCAGAGGCAACGACACAACGGTAGTAAAAAGCAATACCAAAGTAATTGTAATTTAACTTGTGCAATTTCGAGTTTCTGCAGTGTAAATCGAATCAAAAGGTTTGGCAACCAGAAACCGAAATGTGTGTAAAGAATTGAAAAGTATCTAATTGAAAGCAAAAAATCAGCTAAGGACAGAGCTTGATCATACAAGGAGATATGACCAAAGCCCATTGTTGAAGGAATAACTCTGACTTCAAGTTGTAAAAACAAAAATGAAAAAGTTTTTCCTTTGCTTTGCTCTACATGTATTTTTGGAGACTTTGTCTCATGCACATTTATTCCATATTCTTTGATTGTTTATTTAGGACAGGAGTTTGTCTCTTTTGCAGTTTGGAGTCATTAATGAGATTCCCCGTGTGAGAGATGTATGCTGTCTGTTTATTTCATTTAAGGTGTACTTGTTCTTAAGAGAATTTCTCATATGGATTTACTATCATATTTTCAAATTTTGTTGTTTAATTTTTTTTTTTTAATTTCTAATTGTTATTCTTACTTCCTGTTTATAGTTCCTACATTTCACTATTTTGTAATTCCAGGTTATCTTACATCGCTCTACAAATATATGGTAGAATAAAGCAAAGAAACAACAGTGTCAATTATACAACCACACATTCCCTTGGCAAGACATTTAAATGATAACATTGATATTGTTTACATACCACAATATATTAACCAATGTCATTTGTACAACCACACGTTCTAGCAGGAACGCATATAAAATCACTGACTAATATTGTTCACTTACCATAATAAAAGCACCAGTGTCAATTATTCAAGTGGGAACACAATTTGAATAACTGATGTTGTTTACAAACAACAATATATTTACCAGTGTCAATTTTACAACCACACGTTCCAGTAGGAAGACATTTTGAATCACTGATATTGTTTACATACCGTAATATATTCACCAGTACCAATTTTACTACAACATGTTTCAATATTGACACAGTTTGAATACCGGACTGAAATTGTTTCAATACCACAATATATTCACCAGTGTCAATTTCAAGTAGGAACATATTTTGAATCACTGATTTTTACTTACCACAATATATTCACCGGTGGCAATTTTACAACCACACATTCCAGTCGGAACACATTTTGAATCACTTAGGATGTGTCCCTGTTTACACTCACACCCTTCCCTTGGTTCAAGATGACAATTATCTGGCGCTGTTTCATTCAAACATGTCGCTGGACAGGCCGTCATCCTTGGTTTGTAATGTGAATTTTCTGGACAGGACAGAGCTGAAATAACAAGTTTTAAACCGAATAATACTTTGATACTTTAACAGACTTCATGCTGGTTATTGTATCCGCACTGAATCATATGACAAAAATATCACAAATAGGTGTACAAAATAGTGCATCAACTTATACTAGAAATTTTATTCTTCATTAATTGTGGTTTACAGTGAAAATGACCCAAGAAAGATCATGTTACATCATCGTTCGCGGTAAATTACAAACCAACACTGTTAATTTTTGTATTATAACATTATCAAACATGTGACATAATGATAAGAAAAACACCCCAATGGCGATGCACAAACATTAAAGTTTTCCGGGTGTTTCATTTCTATTCTTCCAATTCAAATCCAAAGAATATATTCCCATCCTGTCGAAAGCAGACAACTTATAGTAAAATCTAAATTGTAGATTTAAAATCGTACGCTATTAAATATTTTAAAGAACTTACGACAAGTATTTGTATCCCTCCAATCCAGAGATATGCCTATATTATTACACTGCTCTGCGTAATTCTGTAGTGATGAACAGACGCTATCTTTCTCCTGTTCGAATTCACAAAAATCTTGCAGGCATGATTCATACATATCCTGTGCTCTCTTTCTGTCATACGCTATGCAGTCTTTAAAAACACTTGATTGCATTTTATCAGGGTTTAAATGACGACATAATGAAGATTCAGCCCGAGTCCGCTGATCTCTTGTAGTGCAGTATTTTAAATCTGTTGTTGGTCTACAACTAAAGAGATATAAATTTTTAAATCTGTAACGATACATCTACCTCATGACACTAGCAGATATATTATGATCTTGTTTGGCCATTTTAATCTTATCACGATCTTGACAGGCATAAGACAAAAAGAGAGTGTAAGATTTTAAGTTTGTCTTCAAGATCATTAATTTCAAGGACGATCAAAGCGTGTTAAGATAGTTCAAGAACAAACAAGATCTACGTGTTAATTGCGTTCAAGAACGATCAAGACGAGTTAAGTTTGTTAAGATCAAACAAGATCTCGATTTGATCTGGACAAACTTAACAAATCTTGATTGCCTTTGAACGCAGTTATCTTGTTTGATCTTGATTGACTGAACATGTCTTGATTGTCCTTGAAAGCGATTATCTTGAAATACAACTGGATATCTTAAAAAGTCTTAACAAAATTGTGGTAAGCCTGTCAAGATGGTGATAAGATCAAAATGACCAAACAATATCATTATATATCTGCTAATGTGACATAATATAAATCATTATTTCCGATGAAATACATAACTCTTTGTTGTATTTCTTTTTTTTCAATTTGTAATAAAGAATCAGGATAGAGTCTATATCCTTTACCTGAACAAAGCTCAATAAATGATTCCTAACAAAGCAAGTCGTATTTGTCTCATTTCTTAGTTATTTTCATCATATTATAAAAGAAGCTATTGGAAGACCGAAATTAACTATATATTGTATCAAAGCCGTAGCCAAATATATGGCATCGATTGGAAACCAAAAGAAACTTGTCACTCCATGTGCTACTACCAAAGTTGGAAATGCAATTTAATTCAAGTTAGTTTCTTACATTTGGTCAGATATGCTGACTCTTTTGTCTTTTTTATATCATAGCATGTAAAATATTTTTTCAATGAGCACTCATTTTTCATGGTATATTCTAAAAACATGTACATGAAGGGTTTTTCGAACTAAATTACAAGAATTTTACAACTCCCGTTAAATATCTATCCAAAGCCTAGTAAAAACCTAGCAAAAAGATATAAGTTCACTTGTTTGTATCTTAAAATCAAGTGCATGAATTTTTTTCTCTTGCTTATTGTCAACCTTGCTTTAAGGCCTACTTATTCGGAACATTGTAATGAAATTATCATTGCATTCATTTAAAATTGGCAACTACCTTACTGTCATACTATATATGGATATGAAATAATATTTAAACACTAACACTATCTGAAAGTTAAGTTTAATGGCTTGTATCATCATTTTCACAGTTGGTACTGCAACAATAGCACATCAATCAACAAATAATCTAAGTAAAGTTGGCAGCATACAAGGGAAGCAAAGAAAAAGGCAAAACTAATCACTGAAGAAAATTTAGGGGGAAGTAATTATTGGTTATACTTTTCTCACACCACAAATGTCCATGTACAGCCAATCATACATCAAGAAAGTTTGCCTAGATTTAGAGACACAACTATTAAAAATCAATTGTATGTTTATTTAAATATTTTTTCATAATAACATCGATGAACGAATACCGAAGCAGAAATGAGGAAAATGGAAATTCTTAATTATAATCCAAAATCACGGCAATTCATATCCAACACGAATTGAGATAGTATGACAAAGACAAAAAAAAATAATATATTGAAAGCTTCTTTGTAACATAGACGATTTTAATTCTTCTTCACAGCAATGCTTGCATGTGCATTTACTCCACATCCTTTCATTGTTTATTTAATAACAAAGTAATGAACACGATGTCTTGGGAAAAAAGTTGCTATATAGGGTCTGTAAGTCTCGTTCTACTTTCACTTTCAAAGTCCGGAACTCTAACATATAATGCACTAAAACCGTCATCCGACTTTCTCACTTCCGGGACAAACTTCACTTGACGTTACATCGAAAATGCGTTATTTTGATTGATTTCAGTCTAGGTTAGGGTTATAAAGTGAATAATTCTTCAAGGATAAAATATTCTGGTTTTGAGAAAACGCATCCCACTCTTAATTTGGGCTGTGAACCAAAAATCTAACAATTTCTCATAGTACTACATAGGTAGAATGTACCCGGTAACAATGTTTTACGTATATTCTCGGAGGTCACATGACGAGGCTTACAGAGCCTATTGCCATTGGGGAGAAACAAAAGTACACATCATTTACTTTTCTTCTACTAAGCCCGAATCATCATGAACTTCATAGCTGTTTCCAATCAACGAATATTTGTTAATATTCATAGAAACGTCCTGTCCTCCCTTTGTCTTAAGGTCATCAGCTATACCATTACAGTTACCACATATACCATAAACAGTACTTCCGATATTTCTTGGAATCTTGATTTCCATGTCATCTTCTCCGTCAAATTCAATAATGACTCCACAACGGCCCTCAAGTCTGATTGTGTTTGCTGTTCTAAACACATAAACACTCCTGTCGTTGTATGGCGTATATCTTCGTGCTCCATTAACCTGTAAGAGACAAGTAGGTGGATGTGAGATATTTTATTTGTGCTTGGTTCAAAGGGGAACTCCCTTAAATACTGTAAGAGGACGTGCGGCTAGAAACTAGAACCAGACTTTTTTTTATTAGAATTTTATATGTCATAATAAATGGCATTAATCACTTTAAATGTCATAATAAAGGGAACACAAAAAATACTAAAAAGAGAAGGAAAATATTCCTTTTGATTATTAGTAATTAAATTGGATAGCTGAAAATATTTTGTCTCTATTTCCTTTCCAACATGAAAATGCAGTCAAAATAGTTCAAAGTAGACTTAAATGATTACAAAACTGGTAATTTTGAGTATTAAATCAATGCTAATGATACGTTATGCTTGTTGACAACCCCACATCCATAAAAATAATGAAATAAATGGAATGGATGTGGCGTTATTCGACATTCAGCAAGTGAATTCCGCTTAAACCGGTGCTAGGGGTCGTCTTGAACTTACTGTGAGGTAAGAACGTTTGCTCTTTGTTGAATGCCTTATAGTGACTTCAAGATGAAGAACAACAATCAAAGCATTGTTCCATTTGCTTAATCTTACCACGTGTGTATAGGGATTTTGTCCCATGTACATTTACTCCACATCCCTTCATTTGTTTAATACCTGTATAGTAGGCATCAAGAACTGACCGTGCAATAGTACAAATAGTTCAAATTATGGGAAGTTACCCTTTGGTGTTTGGTAAGTAATACGGCAACCATAAATATTGACTTTAAAATAATGTTTTTGCTATATATCTGAGTATTAACTACCTACTTTATTTATATATAACAGATCAAGAATTCTAAATTCAATTTACAGTACAGAAATAATTAATAATCATGTCATGATTTTTATAAAACGTAGAAAAATGCACCTGACTTCATTCACCCTCAAATCATAACGATACTAGTTTAGTGATTAGGGATATTTACATAAAACTGTCTTTCTTGGTCAAGTCGATACACCTTCCCGTTATATTTGATATCGACAAGCCTCATGAAGGATACTTCTCGGTTCTGGTTTCTGTATTGATTTATTCCCTCAATTGCAAAACTACATGTCTTGGTATCACTGGCTGCTAATGTATATTTACATGCCCCTTGGAAATGAATCATCTGTCCATCAAATGTCCGATAATGTGGGTCTCCAAATGCAGAACATGTGCAATATGGATCTGAAACCAATACAGGATTTTCAATAAATAGTTGTAAAATACAGATTATAGCAATCTTAACTTTAATACAAGTACTTTGATTTCATAAAGCCAATCGATGATGTCACATTCAATCATTATAATATCAAAAGAAAATGAATGGGTATTTTCATAATGAAAAAAAGTAAAAATGGTATGGTAAGGCACAATAAAAAAAGTAAAATTACACCAAATATACAAACTAAACACTGCTAAAAATATGGAAAAGCGATGGAGAGAAGTGTGCCGTCTTCAAGGGCAACCGGGACAGAAAATCCCGGTTGTTTACTTTGTTTATTTACATTAATTTGAGACGATTGCACAACATATATTTCTAACACTTTCATAATGGTCTGTTACATGTCCGAGGGCTGTACTAAGGGTGTTTATACCTCATACAACTCTTATTTGTAGCCAAAGAATGTTCATCTACCAAAAAACTACACTCACATAAAATATATTCCAATTTGCCAGTGCATATTCAGTACAAAGATTGCAGTAAAATCTGTATAGTAATGTGAAAATATGATACAATTGTAATTTTGCATCATAGATATTGCTTTAGAGACACCAGTGAACAACAAAGTTGCCATCTTGAGTTCTGTAATGGCTCTGATAATCTCATTATGAGCCTGATCCATTTATTCCATCATGGCCTTGTTGTAGTGCACCCTAGTAACTTGTAAACGCAAGGTTTGCAGAAACTAAATTACACAGTTACTTGGTATTTTGATATTTATACCCCGAGGGTATTCACCGGAAGGTAACACTTTTGCATTAAACTGTATCTACAATGAGTTAACCAAAATGTCCAATTTCTTTAAAAAAACAAATATTAAAGACATACTCTATGAATTTAGTTGTTTAACTTTCATTTTGAATTGTAAAACATAAATATCATTTTCGAAAATACCTTTATTCGGTAATCAAAAGTCAAAATCAACTGTGTGTATATTATCAAATATTCAAAAATTAAAATGAAAAACACAGGAATAAGCCGATTAAAATATTCTGCAATTCAAGCTTCTGTATTCATTTTGGAAATTCAATAATATTTTGAAATATAATCAAGATCAAAGAATAAACAATGATAAGGGGAAAAGGAATTTACTAACTGCAAACTGTTTATGTAAGACGTTTCATAATCATGACGTCACAAAAAAAGTTATCGATTGATTTTCCAACCCGCAAATTCAAAATTCCCGCATTACGCTCTGTTTGTCGCGATCGTGAAATCGAATGTTCCAATTAATAGTTTCGATCTACTTAAATTTGTCATTAGGAATCATTTTGATATTGAATGCATCACAAATATATTCCATCTTTCATATTCCCATAATAAGCCTTATACTTATGTTAATCGATAAAATATTTGATTTTATTTATATTATATGATAATTTCATAAATTAAATTATAAATTATTACTGATGCATTCTTTTCTAGGGTCTCCATTTGTTCCAGGTAAACAGGTACACTGGTAATCACCATTTTGAGGTTTACAGACTGCGTTTTTGCCACACGATGACTGACTCTGTGTTACTAACTTTGCATTTCCATAATAATCTCTCTGACATGTAGTAACACTTGTACAATCTTGACTCGTAATTCTTTTTCCAACCTAGAACAAATTGCAATTAAAAAAAATAAGCAATCAGTTAAATTAACTGCTGATAAGTTTATCTTATTGAACATGAAATGGTCTAAAAATTTACTTAGCACCTCATATTGGAGTTCAAAATAAAACTTAAAATAAAGATAGATATGTGTATTCTTTATTTTTTATTTCTCTCTACAACAATTCCCTATAAAAATACTGATGTTGCAGTAAATTAAGTTCCTGTCGGTGACTGAAGAAGAAAAAAAAATAACTGGTCTGTATCGCCAAGTGAATATAGTCCCAATGATTAAGGATCTTATTTTGAAGTTTGTTAGTCGAAGTTGATTTTACGTGATCCAAAGTTAAACTATGTTCCTTTTTGGCAGCTGTTTTGGATGATCTGCTGTCACATTTCTCAGAAGGAACCATCTAAGGACTATTGTACCCAAGTCTGGTTGCAATTTGTCTACTACTGACAGCGGAGAAGACCGTTGAATATATTTTTACATAAAGTTGAATGTTAACTAAATTCCCACTGGTGGAAATATTGGCAGAAGTCCAGACATTGTTTTCAAGGGGGCACCAAAGGGCTATTTTGACTTTTGTTTGATTCCAATTGGTTCCTTGGCTTTAGAGAAGAAGATCTTTGAATGCTTTCCCGTAAGATTCAATGTCAAACTTTGTTAATTGCGACTACTTGGATGTGATGCGGACTTTCTGGACAATTTTGGAAGGGGCATACTAAAGTTTATTGTGTCCAAATCACTTCTCATTGGCCAAATAGTTCTATGAAATCAATATGTTTCCCCATAAGGTCAATTATTAAACTAAGATCCCTACCGACGGCCATTGTGGTTGAGATGCACACTTGACACAAACATTTTTAAAATAGGCGGCCCAAGGTCTATTGTGACGAGGTTTGCTTCTAAGTACCTTTGAAATCTCAGATGAGAAGATCTTTGAATGCTTTACCAAAAGGTCCGATGTTTAATGTGTTGCCATCTGGTGGCAAATTAAAAACTGGGATCCCCGATCATATTATTTGAATAATCGGGAAAATGTGATGATTTCTTTAGAATTACCTCCCCTTAATATTTTTTTAAAGTGAAATAAGTTGCTCACTCGCCGCATAAAATTTGCTTATTTGATTTTATCTATTATTTATAAACTATTCAAAATCATTTTACCACATTTTTATTCCAATTCCAATTTTCATCACATGCATTAAGGGGAGATAATTCTAAAGAAATAATAAGGGGAAAATCCCATTTTCCCGATTTTTCCAATAATATGATCGGGGATCCTAATTTTTTATTCAATATTTTCAATTTTATTAAAACATAGTTTATTCTACAGTTTCATCAAAAATGATCGTTCTATTCATATACAAAATCATAAAATAGTATTTTCTCCCAATATATACTATATTAAAAAGACTCAAAATTTTGCTATTTTCGAAAGCTTCTCCCGGAAAAATCAGTTCGGTGACCTATTGAAGTTTTGTTCTAAAAATTTGAAGTGCATTTAATTGACTTTCGATCACAGAAAAATAAGAAATATCTTTCGTTTTGTTTTAGTAGCCCGGACAACCTTAAAAGCTTACGTGCTGCTACGGATTTTTTGTTTTTGTTTTTTGCCCTACGTACTGGTATATATTCTCCATTATAATTACATCCACAATGTGATTCTGGTACACAGGTGAAATGGCTGAGTATATATCCTTGTTTACATTGGCACCCTTCAACGTCAGGGAGTTTACATTTTGCTGAAGCTTGAGGATCCATACAAGTAGGTTGACAAGCTGACATTTTAGGATTAAATTCACTATTTGCATCACATTTAAGGGCTGAAATAAGTAAAGTTTTTATTGTTTACATATACCATCTGTCATTACGACATTAGAATAAAATGTTCTCATATAAATATCTTATTTGATATGGAGCTGCTATAAGTCATACAACGGTAGTTTCGTGTTGTAATTCTAGTTTTATTGGTTAAAAGATTTGTCTTTTAATATCTAAAGTTATTCAAAATGAGAGACAATTGTTTTTCAAGACTGTAAAGCATGCTTCCCTTTTTCTCCTCCTTTTGATTCGGTATTTGTTTGCCGATGAATTCTGAGCAAGTTCTGGAAGTCTATAAATCCGGACAAAACGGCGTGATACTGGTACCCCTTTTTCCCTTTGAATACATCAAACTAGCTTCTATGAAATGATTGTTGTAGTCTTCGGCGGGACGGACATTCATTATTTTGTACCAGATTGCTGCTTGCTTTTTTAAGCTGAATAATATGCTCTCTTCGCCACTTATGTTGCAATTATCTTGTGCCCATTTCTTTTAAAATAAAACCTAAAATTTTGTCATGAAAATAACCTCTTTGCATATACATGAATGAAAATCCGGAAAATATGGAAATCATGAAATTCATGTATAATAATCAAATTTACGTTCTCTGAAGAAATTAATCCATTTTTAGATTTGTTGACCTCAATATATTTTTTGGTCGAATATTCCTGATAATCTTGAACATTTGCATAACTCTATTAAGTCCTTAAATAGCAATCTGCTTTCATTTTTTTTATTTCTACCTTCTCGATTTGTATGTAGTGACTTCGGTATTTAGCCATTTCAATTGATTTTAGTGGATTATAAATATGTGGTTTTTTTGTTTTGGTTTGTTTTGTTTTTGGTTTTTTCGTTTTTGCTTTAGTTTTTTCTTTCTTTTTTTTTTTTGTAAATATACTTTAGTAAATTTGCTTTGCGAAAATGGCAGTCTCTGCTTGTATTGAATAGAGTGTGAGATGCAACTCGAGCTGAGAAATTCATCCGAGCAAAACACATTACTTATAGTGTTTTTATCACTAATTTTGTTATTGATAGATAACAGATGTCTGTTTCTTTTTCCACGGAAATATTTTTTGGTTAAACAATTTTTTAGTTTGAAATTAGCACTTTCTTTCTTGAAATTATTTTTGTCACGAAACGTCACGCCAAGTGTTATTAATACACTGTTACTTACGTTCTGTAGAGAAAGACGATTGTATGTTCGTTTAAGCGCAATGCATTGATAAAAGTATAAGCTTTGCTCAGGAATAATTGAAAATTAAGAAAATTAGCGATAAAAGAAAATGCTATGATTGACATATATGTTTGCTAGGAAATGGATTTTGTATCATGGATCGCCGAATCTCTGCGATTTGCAAAGATACTTACGACAGATAGTTTTAGTTCGCCATTGTAAATGTATGCCTCTGTCAGAACAGAATTTTGCATACAGTGCTAGATCTGCACAAATATTGGAAACAAGCATATTATCGTCATGGGTGGCACAGTAATCATATCGACAAGAGTCATAAAATTCCAAGGCATCTTCTCTATCAGCTTCTATACATTGTTTAAATATACTCGTATCCTTTCCATTTGGATTTAACAATCGACACAGTGATCTTTCAGCCTTATAACTCTGATCATATGTGCAGTTATTGGTATCCTGCCAGGGTCTACATCTATGAAAAAAGGATATTTACATTGATATCTATGTCATTTTTGAAATGTTTCTGGGTCGAACGCAATCATTCGTAAAATTAATTTGACAAAAAATAACCAAACCACTAGCAATTAATTCTACTTCAATGTTTGTGGACTTATAGCTCGACTTTGACGAAAATGGGCATCTCAGTACTAAAATTTACGAAAAAATTGGCGATATTAATTTCAAAATTATGAATATCAATTCTAAAATTCGTGATTTTGGATTTATGATTTCTGAATTCTCCGTTTCCTCGATCTTGCTTCGGTATTCCGATGTACCCCCAACAAATACAGTAATATTCAAGCTTCTCCTGCTTAAGGATTGTATATTTCACAATTCAATTTTTACGGGACAGCTAGCACAAATTATACAGAATTTCTTATTAGACAAAATTATATTAGTGACCGCCTTATTAATTAAGGCTTGATTAATGAGACATTCATTGTGCCCACATCTCATGTCTTTATTATGACAAGTATTCTTACTTTTGACTCGATGAGTGCCCTGTGTTTTTAAGTGATGTGATTGTCTTCTGTTAGTCTTTTTGTCAGGAAATGGGTGACGGCGTTTGTAAGAACACTTTGCCAGTTACTTTTATGTAAGCTGACAACCCTGCATTTATGGATAATGGAGAGTATGGAAGTGGCATTGCCCGACAAATAGCAATAAATCCCTCTCAAATCGGTGGTATGGCCCGCCTTGGACTTGCTATGAGGTATGAGCAAAGCTAAATGTTAAAGCCCTTATAGTGAATTCAAGATGAATAACAATGAAAGAGATGTTCTTTTGCTTTATTTACCATGTATTTTAGCGACTTTGTCTCACGTGCATTTACTCCATAACCTTCATTGCTTATTCAAAACATTCCGTCGTATACGATCATCGATCATTCAAAACGTACATCCATAGATTTCGGTCCGTTGGGGAAAATTTAAAGTTTTGGTGTGAACTCTGATTCAAGGTTTTTTACTTAATACTTGGATGATCATTTATTTTTACTGTCGTCCACCTTTCAATAGCAATTGCTGTTGATTTACTATGGACACAACCGCAAAACAAGAGGAGGCTTAACCCCATCATTTCCTTTGAAAGAAAGGTCCATTGTAGTTGACATCTTTTATGCTTTTGGACTTTAGCTCTTGACAATTCTGTTCGGTAATTTTGTTATTAGCACCATTCTCATCAGATGCGCAATATAGATGCGCATTATTGGACAGACGAACACTAGTAGACAGATATTGGTCTTAAACGGCCATTTCGATCTTGACATAGTCTTCACAGACTTAACACTGTTTTGTCAAGATCTGTCCAGATAATCAGTAATATGTCGAGAAATTGTTCTCAAGGACGATCAAGACATGTTAAGACTTTTCAATCCAAACAAGATAATTTATTTGTCTTGTCTGAACTGAATTCTCTTAACACGTCTTGATTGTCCTTGAAATCATTTATGTTGAAATCGTGTTAAGTCTGTTAAGGCAATGTCAAGATCGAAATGGCCGTTTAAGACCAAAATCGATTTACTAGTGGAACGACTAAAAGATAATTTTTGGTTAATATTTACAAGTCAATCGAATTTCTTTTAATCTGAATACTGAAATGACAACTCTTTCAGAGATTTAAATCTTCGGGTTAATTCTTCGGTTAATATTGATTTGGCGACATTTTGTCTCTCTTTATGCTAACAAAAAGTTAACGACGATTTAACATTTTCTTCCTCGCAAATTTATCAAAGTTAACCGCTTGTTTAGTTGGTTTACAGTAGACATATTGGCTAACGAACTGTTTTAAAATTTTTCACTTTGAACTTGAGTTTCACTCACCCCGGTATGAGTAAATCCGAGTCATCCTTAACCTCATAACTATTTCCAATTAAGGTAAATTTATTAGGTTGTGACGAAACTTCTTCACCATCGCTTTTTCTAAAATCATCCTGGATTCCGTTACAATTTCCACAAATCCCTTTCAGTTCTCCACCAATTGTCTTTGGCACAGTTATTATGGCATTAAAGCCATCATCAAATTCTACAGACAATCCACATGAAAGCAATTCAAGTCTTAGATAGTTTCCGGTCGAGTACACATTAACGCCATTACTGTTATATGGGACATACTTTTCGACATGATCAACCTAAATATAAAGTAAAATTAATAAGTCAAAAACAAAATGCAGAGGTTACTGTGAAGTTAGGTTCTGTATTTGTGCATTTCGACAATTTATGTCTCATCAGTGCAGATCAAATCAAAACATTTGGAAATGCATGAACTGAAATATGTGTAAAAGCTGATAGAAAACAAATTACTAATGTGATCGAAATAGGAAAGCCAAAATCAGCTACATGTAGTGACAGAGCTATGCAAGAGGGAGATACTTCTTAAGTTTTAACTATTTTTTTTTAAAATTTTCAAATAAAATCGGTTTTAGGGTCAGCACCGAAGTACTGGCTACTGGCTCATAATGAGATTAAGATATATATTAAACAAAACTATGTTCTTATCTATTTGTACTTCACTTAAATGCCATATTAGGTATCTGTGTTCTATCAGCATTCAAACATCATACAGGGTTTCAAGATTTCTTTATTTACAGCACATGAGTTTTAACAATGACCTATCATATTGATATTGACAAACGTTTTTTTCTTATATTTTATGATTGAAAAGACACAGTTGAGCAATATTAAGTAGAAATGAATTGTATAGTATACTAAAAAAGAGGTTTTATTTGTATCGAGCTTTAACAAAAACATTACACATATTGATGGGATGCTTGGATATATATATATATATA
>MJUU01061688.1:0-20744 GCA_002080025.1 Modiolus philippinarum | reverse complement strand
GTGAAATAATCTGCCAGGGAACTACATTCGCTTACTGGTATTTTCATTTTTGATGTCAATCATTAGCATTCTTTAGAATTGTAGCGAATTTAAATCAAATTTAGAGATTATTTAGTATAGCATAAGTATAATTTACCTGTTCTCTAGTTACCACTTATCTTTTTTCTGTAGGCATAGAGCGTCTTTGTAGATCACCTCTTTCTGGTAACATTGGGCTGGAACGTGAGGTGGTTTGGGTGTTCAGTTTGTTGTTGTAAACTTGTGACTCCATAAAATTATAACTTCATTCTTTGCACTAGTAGCATGTACTTGTATTAATTGCTATGTCTCAGACGAAATAATCTGCAAAGTTTGGTGCATTTGTTGTGTGTCTAGGTTAAAGAGAAAAATAAGGACTTAATTCCGATGTCTTTTGTTTTTCTCCATGCTTTTGTTGTGCATGTCGTGTGTTATCTTGCGATCTGTATAATGTCTACTTCGTCTAGTTGTGATACCATTACATTTGTAATATTTTTAAAACGAAGTTTGTGGAGACCTATGTTTTTGCTGTGTTTCTTATGCTTATTATTTTTCTTCTTTCGTTTTCCACCTCAATTTTGTCCGAACCTGATCTCGGAGACTATTAGACCTAGGACTTCCAAAATTTGTAGATTGTTCGCCTATATATTAAGATGTGCAAAAAATAAAAAAAAAATTAAGGCTGGTCCATTAAGGGACCGAAAAAGGGTTTTGGTCTTCACTATTAACCCTATGGAAAAAGTACATTTTGGATATTTTTCACTTGTCTTGAACTGTTTCTTGCAAAACAAGAAACAGTTCAAGACAAGTGCTCCATAAAACATTAAAGAAAATGCATGGGTCATGTAAGAAAAGGTTCCACAGCATTGAAAATTTCAGAATAATAATTGCTTGCCATGGAAACTAAGCAGGAAACTTGTGATTTTGAATAAAGTGTTTTCTGCAGCATTTTTTGTTAGCTCACCTGGCCTAAAAGGTCATGTGAGCTTTTGCCATCACTATGCGTCCGGCAACAATTTCAAAAATCTTCTCCTCTGAAACCGCTTAGCCAAATGTAACCAAACTTGAATTTAATCATCACCAGGGTATGGCTTCTCAAAATTGTGTTCGATTAGTCGGCCGTTCAAACAACATGGCCGCCATTGCTAAAAATAGAACATAGGGGTAAATTGCAGTTTTTGGCTAATAACTCGAAAACCGTTACAGATATCAAAAATCTGACACGTTATGAAAATAACCAGCATGATGAGATCTACCAACCGTGCAATTTTGAAGAAAATCTGAAAAACCATCTCGAAGTTATAGCCCTTTTTCCGTAAAATTTTCAAAATTTTGCATTTTTATTTCAAAAAATGTAACAGATAGAGGTCAAGTGTACATTGCTAAAATGTTCAGCATATCAAAATCTACCAACCCTGATATTTTGAAGAAAATCCATAAACCCTGGTAGGAGTTATTGTCCTGTCTTCACCGAATTTTTAAAATTTTCTTATTTTTCGTCTTTAATTTCCAAAACTACAGAAGATGAAGGTTAAGTGTAACATGATGAAATGCTTGCCATGCTGTGGCTACTTCAAAACTGGTGTTGAAAATAGTTGGGTGACCGCCATTTTCAAAATGGCCACCAAAAAAGGCGGGAAAATTAAAAAAGTCCCATTTTAATGAAATTTGGTTTCCAAACAGGTATTGATGTCGCAACTTCAAAACTGATTTAAAAAATTGTTTGTTCAGCGCCATTTTCAAAATGGCCGCCAAAAAAGGCGGGAAAAGTCAACATTGTCCGATTTCAATGAAATGTGGTTTCCAAATATTTATTGATGTCGAAACTTCAAAACCAGTGTTAAAAATTATTTGTTGACTGCTGTTTTAAAAATGGCCACCGAAAAAGGCGGGAAAATTCAACATTATCTGACTTCAATTAAATTTGGCATCCAAGTGGATATTGATGTCACTACTTAAAAACCGGAGCTGAAAATTGTTTTTTGACAGCCATTTTCAAATGGCTGACAAAGAATTGGAAGTCAAAAAAGCCCATCAAAGACATGTTAAAAACATGATCAGACTTGAAATACATTACAAGATATTGGTAGTGTTCAAGCTACGAAAGTTTGAGAGACTGAAGATTGACTGTAAAACTTACAATGTTACCTTGATTGTGGCAACTGAAAACCAGGTGAGCGATACAGGCTCATGGGAGACTATGGTTTTGATTTCCACTATATGTATGAAGTAAAGTATAAGGGAAATTCCTACCCATTGTTTTAAAGAGGGTATTATAATGCAATGAAAAAAAATTCACCAGGGGCACAATTTGGGGGCACAAAGGGATGGGGTCTAGTAACCCTATGGAAAAATACATTTTTATTACTTATCTCCCAAATTAAGTTTGTGGAGACTGATTGTTTTGCCATGCTTCCTACACTTATTAAGTTTCCTAAGGAATTATTGTTTATTTCTGTGTTTCTTATCAGGTCTTCAAAACGAAGTACATATAATGTAAATGGAGACTTATAGTTATTCCTGCGTTTTTTATTATTGTTCTGTGTTCCATTGCAATGTATCCGACTGATTTCTCGGACACCGGTGATCCAAACTTTATGTATAAATACTAATTCCTAGATTGTCACTTTGGTCTTGAGATTGAGAAGGTTTTTGAAAATGGCCTAGCGGTGTTATGGAAACAGAAAAAGGCGGTAAAATCAAAATGTCCGAATTGGACGAAATTTTCCAGGAAGATTGCCTAACATTGGTGGAATTGGGTTTTTAAGATTCCAAAATTGTCGCCATTGCCATGAAAACTGAAGAGAGGCAAGACAATCAAAAGTGCCCGGAATTGGATGTAATTTTACAGGAAGGACGCCGATCATGTATAAAATCGATTTCTGGTTTTGGAAGTGGGACCGTTGGCACGGAAACAGAAAAAAAGTGGGCAAATTAAAGAGTTCAGAATTAGATGAAATTTAACATAAAATGTAATAGTTTTCAGGTTTTGGATTTTTCAAAATGGCGTACATTGCTATTGAAACAGAAGAAAGGCAGTAAAGCTTAAAATCCTCCGACCTTGATGAAATTTTACAGAATGGTTGTTTAAGATGCACAATACTCATATTTAAAACTCGATTCTGATTTGGAAGTTCGTTTGGGAGACTTCTTGTGCTTTCATCCAAACACAATTAATATCACACAATAATTGTTACTACTTCTAAACTTCTATCTGCATCTGAATTTAATATAAAAAGTTTTAATCTACACATTTTTCTAATAAATCATCCAATTGAAAATTTTGTCCAGTTTCCTGTAATCATTTAACACCATCACTATTACTTACTGACCTAGGGTAGGAGGAAATACTTCCGTTTTTCACTTTTTTATTACTTACACAAACAAATAGAATCATTACAATAGGTATTATCAAAATTTTAAAATTGTAAAAAAAATTTCGACACAGCAAATGAATATTAATTTTGTCATGAAAAAAAAATACCCAACATCCAGTTATTTATAATGAGTGCATTTTACTCTACATTTTTGCAATGCTGTCCAATAATAATGAAAATATGTAAAAGTCAGATTTCTTCCAAGGGAGGTAATTTACAGCACAGATTCAGCAATTTTATTGATTTTTACCTACTTTATTCTAAATTAAGAAAAATGGGACGGTAGAATTTTCTAAAATTTTAATATATCTTACATATACTAGTTTTCTTTCTGTTCTCAGTTTATGGTGAAAATTAAACGACAGAATTTTTTACAAGAAGTGTTTAATAGTGATAAAAATAAAGTAAAAATTTCAGCCTATACACTGATACATGTATTTAGAACACCCATGTATTTCAGTTCAAACTAGTTCAATTTACTATCATTATTCATGCTTACTTTCACACATGTCTAAACTAAAGAAGTTTGCATTTGAAATAATTTTAGATCAAATACAAATTTAATTAGATCTAATTTTATACACCACAATCAAGTCCTGAACGGACCAAATAGTATGAGGAAACATGGTATCTTTAATGACCACTAGACATAAAACGGGACGATAAAACTGAAAGTACACATGAACATGTGTACTTTTATTATTTAAAATATTAAAAAAATTAAACGAGTGGAAACTTTTAGCCTTCCCTAGGTCTACCCCCTTAACATAGTTATTTTCACAATACAAATAGGCACAAGTAGACAAAATATAAGTAAATTTCATTAGTGACGTAAGTGAGAGGGAGAAAGTTGAATATTTTGTGGTTCTGTTGCTTTGACATGCATTTCATTGTTGTGCCTGTGTTAGTGCAGTCTTTCCGTCTTTTTGTGCTTTTTGTCCAATGGAAACTTTCTTTTTATTATTAAGTCTGTTTTATCTAATTCTGGTTTTGATTTTTTATTTTTGCCGTATCCTTATCTCACTCATTTCCATTTTTTTTTTGTCAATTCTTTCATCATTTAATTAATTGTTACGTTGTGGCACTAATGCGATGCAAAACAATCAAGCTTTACCTTCAATCTTATATATGATTTCATTATCTATTATCTCTACTTCCTTTATGTCTAGTTTATCACGTTGACTTGCTATTTCTTTTGTTTTTCTCTAGTTTTTCTTCTGTTACCTTTTTTTCTACTTTTAAGCGTTTATGTCACTTGTTTTTTTTTCTCGATATTCAGTGACCAGGTAAAATTCAGTTTGTTTCGGATTTCAATTCAAAGTTCAGTTTTTCTGCCACTTTTTCAAATGCTAGGACTCTATCCGGATGATACAGAAAATTTCACAGTGCCTTATCTAATACAAAACTGTACCTTACACCCTGGGTCATTTGTTTCACTCAAGTGAATATTATTTGGAAACTTTCTGTCAAACAATAGACTGTGATCACTGTGGCCAGATACCCCGTCACGACCTGTGATCACATACTTTTGTTTGACAGAACGATTCGCGGGAAGTTAGGCGTGTTGTCAACAGCAATAAAGACGATGAATTTATTTTGTGACAACCAATCCCCCTGGGGGAGGGGGGTATTAACTTGGTATTTTTTTCTGGTAGAGATGTGCCAAATTGATCACGGAAACATGCCCCGAATTTATATACTTATGTACTTAAAGCATACCCTAAATCTATATAATATCACTAAATTAAGGACCCGAATCTAATTTATAATTTTGAAAAATCAACGAAACAAAGCAATTAGTACATAAATTGTTGAACATTTAAAGAAAATAATGATCAGGAATTATGTTGTTTCATAAATACTGATTCAATGCCCTTTGTGCTTTTTTATACCAATTGTTTAGATAAATTATTATTTCTACATGCAAATTCAGTTTAAATACAAACCCAAATTTATATATTTCATGCAAAAAAACATACCCGAATTGGCACATCCCCGTATACCAAAATAACGGAAATCTCCCCACCCCAACCCTGGGCAACTAATCATGTAAACACTCGTGTTTTCCATAAATATTGATTTATATGTGTATTCTAAATAAGAATTAATTCAGCATTTTAGATGTGCGGACAGGGGTGCCTTTCTCCCCTTTCTCCATTTTTTTCTGTTCCCTCTGTCCTTTCTCCCGCCCTGTCTCCTTTCTCACGCCCTGTCTCCTTTCTCCCACCCCTTTCTCCCGGTCTCCGTTTATCCTCAGATGATCCGCCCCTCATTTTAAACTAATAATATTAAATTTACACTTTTCTAAATATGAAACACAATTCCTTGATATAGATTGTGAAAAAAAGTCAGTTCAAAGTTTAAATTACCAGTGTGAATGGTTATAAAAGTGTTCCAAATATAATTCCATATTTATGAGATGCTACATATAAGCCGAAGCGTATTATCGCTATTCAGATATAACTAGGCGACACATTTTATTTATTTCACTATAAAGGATACGCCAAGTACACAGCACTTTGGACAAGGGTACCTTTAGTCACGGGCAGATACAAAACCAGAGGCTCCCAGGAGCCTGTATCGCTCACCTGGCTTTCAGTTGCCTTTATCAAGGAAACATTGTAAGTTATACAGTTGATTTTCAGTTTCTCAAACTTTTGTAGCTCGAACACCTCCAATATCTTGAACTGTTTTTAAAGTCTGATCATGTTTTACTATATTTCTTTGTTGGGCTTTTTTTGACAAAAAACGTTCTTGCTAAGGACCACTTTGGACACCAGTTTTGAAGTCGAGACGTCATTTTGTAAATGGCAGTCAACAAACAATTTTCAACACCGGTTTTGAAGTCGCAACATCAATATCTATTTGGAAACCAAATTTCATTGAAATCGGACAATGTTGAATTTTCCCACCTTTTTATTGCGGCCATTTTAAAAATGGCGATCAACGAACAATTGTTAACATCAGTTTTGAAGTTGCGACATCAAGACCTATTTGGAAACCAAATGTCATTGAAATCGGACAATGTTGAATTTTCCCGCCTTTTTGGCAGCCATTTTGAAAATGGCGTTCAATGAACAATTTTCAACACCGGTTTTGAAGTCGCGACATCAATATCAATTTGGAAACCAAATTTCATTGAAATCGGACAATGTTGAATTTTCCCGCCTTTTTTGGTGGCCATTTTGAAAATGGCAGTCAACGAACAATTTTCAACACCGGTTTTGAAGTAGCAACATCAATATCTATTTTGAAACCAAATTTCATTGAAATCAGACAATGTTGAATTTTCCCGCCTTTTTGGGGGCAGCCATTTTGAAAATGGCGGTCAAGGAACAATTTTCAACATCAGTTTTGAAGTATGAAAGCATGGAAAACATTTCATCAGTTTACACTTGACCTTCATCTTCTATAGTTTAAGGAATAAAAGATGAAAAATACGAAAATGTAAAAAATTCGGTGAAAAAAGGGCAATAACTCCTACAAGGGTTTATGGATTTTCTTCAAAATTTCGAGGTGAGTAGACCTTGATATGGTGAACATTTTTGCAATTTACACTTGACCTCTATCTGTTACACTTTTTGAAATAAAAAATAAGAAATGCAAAAATTTTGAAAATGTAACGGAAAAAGGGCTATAACTCCGAGATGGGTTTTCAGATTTTTTTCAAAATTGCAGGGCAGGTAGATCTTGCCATGTTGATCATTTTTACTCCGTCAGATTTTTGATATCTGTAACGGTTTTTTTTATCGGTCAAAAACTGCAATTTACCCCATGTTCTATTTTTAGCAACGGCGGCCATGTTGTTTGACCTACCGCCTAATCGAACACAATTTTGAGAAGCCATACTCTGGTGATGATTCAGGCCAAGTTTGGTTACATTTGGCTAAGTGGTTTCAGAGGAGAAGATTTTTGAAATTGTTGACAGACGGACGACGGACGCATAGTGATGGCAAAAGCTCACATGGCCTTTTAGGCCAGGTGAGCTAAAAATGCGATCGTCATATTGAAGTGTTATACTGCCAATACCCCACGTCCCACCCCAACGCTTATCGAATGTGAAATGTTAGGGCTATACTAAATTCTGCGACTAACTGAAAAGCTTAAGTCATTTGAATAAAAAACTCACTTTTAAAATCGAATATGACATCCCCTTTGGCCTGTTATAGGTAGGAAAAGAGCAGATATTGTTCAAATCACAATTAAGAAACCCCATTAAAATATTCAGAATTGATATTTGAACAACATTTTGCCCTGATGACTCTGTTATAGTTCTTATAAATAAAATCACTGAGTATCATGTTTTNAAAAAAAAAAAAAAAAAAAAAAACTGAATTGCAATCAGACTATTTATAAAACATTATTTTTTTTAAATTTGACCATCTTATCAGATGTGACATTGATCCTGTGCAACACAATCAAAGAAGTCCAATCGTAATCTTATATACATGTACATTTATTTTTTATAGACGACTGTGCTATATCAAATAACAACTTCAAAAGTTTTGCCACCATATAAAATATTAAAAAAAAATCCAGGCAGTTTATTAGTAAGAGAAAAAAACGTATATTGGATTGGTGTGCGAAAAAATAGCTAATACCTTAAGAGTACAAAGATCCCTTTGGGCCACTTCAGGTTATTATTCACTACAGATATACCGCTACATTGAGTCATATTTCTCTTCAACGTTTTTCATTGATTGGAAAAGCTTGCTTTTCTTCTGATCCTACTCCAACCTGACAAATCTTTTCCTCCAAGACATACACAGCAGCCCCGACCCATATCAAATATTGAAATAATTAATGAGTACTATTTTTGTGAACATTAAGTGGACGACCATTTGATTTTCAGGGGGGGGGGGGGGCTTGGGCGATTTTGTAAATAAATAATTTGATCTTTTTGCCAGTGGACATAAATATTCTAATCCTACTTGTCATGTAAATAAATAATTTAATTTTGATTTAAAGAATACAATTTTTATTAAAAATGCAAATAAATAATTTTGTCACATTTGGTGAAAATAAACAATTTGTTCGAGATTTTCCCGAACAAATCAATTTTCTAGGCAAAATCGCCCAAGCGCTCCCCTGAAAATCAAATGGACGTCCCCTTATTAAATCCTTTGAAATATGAATTGAAGTGTTATCATAGGTATTAGGTTATCACTCCCCTCTTCCGTATGATCTGCAACTACACATTTCTTTGCATAAAACATAATGTATTTTTGAAATGATTAAGAATAAAACAACATTTATACTTACAATATTTTGAAGAGACGTGACTTATTTGGTAAGCTTAATTTCTTCCATTTCCAGACAATTTGGAATTGAAATTATAAATTACAATCTGTATTCTATCTTCTTATTCACTGTATATCCACGCACTGAAATGTTGTTTTTTTTTTGTACAATGTAAATAATAAACATATCCATTTTGTAACTTTTTTTTTTATATTTCTCACACTCATTTCTGATTTGTCCTTTGAACTCACTGGTATTATCAAACGGCTTACTCGATTTGTTTGTGTAGTTTTATACATCAATGAACTCTGTCTATAGCGTATGTGACATGATTGTTATTTAAAAATAGCCTAGATCAGTTTGTCCATAGTTTGTTTGAGAATTATTCAGTCATGAATAGGCATCCAACGGGATTTTATAGTAAAAGGTACAATTAATAAAGATTATAAATATTTTTGGGGTTTATATATATTTTTGGTGTTTTACTCTCAAAAAGAAAATGCTCTCCTCTTTGCCTTGGGTGTAAGTTCGTTATACCCTTCGGTACACGGTGTTTCAGGAAGGGTGTAAGTTCTTTATACCCTTCGGTACACGGTGTTTCAGGAAAAGAAACCCCTCCGGCCTCCGGCCGTCGGGGTTTCTTTTCCTGAAACACCTTTACCTCATGGTATAACTATTACAGTGATACTCCTTTGCATTTCTTTTCTTTACTTTTCTATAAGATCTCAGCGTTTGCATTAACTAACGTTTTACTAGATTTAAGTAGATACCATTAGTATAAATTTCATTTCTTACACACTAATTGATGACAAAAACTGAATACTTATTAAAATTTATTTTCTTTAAAAAGCGATAAAAATCATTTTATTAAATTTATAGGTTGTAATTAATTTTAATCAGTTATCTTTATCCACACTTGCACCGTTGATAATTCTAAATTAATGAATTGATATCAGGAGTTTAAATCAATTAACCAAGATGTCAATTTCAGTTAAACAATGCAAGCATTACTAATGTTAATAGAATTTGTAAGTCAGTTCAGAATTCAACTGCCTTGTATCAACATAACTCAGCATACCTACTTGGGGTACTTGTACCCTTTGAATTTGAATTTTGGGGCACAAGGTGAGTTTTTAGGGTACAAATGCGAACCAGTGTTCTACGTCGCTACTTAAAACGGCTTCGCAAGGAACCTATGAAGTTGCATGACATATGCCTACAACTATTTTCCTTTCACTTTTGATTTGAACAATACATTTCGATCTAAAAACCACAATGTTCAAGGATCAATTTTTCAAATATACGTGCATGCACGTTTTGATTTGTGAAATTGTACGTGCAAGTTTAAAAAATTTCTTGAATTACGTAATTACAGAACATGAAAGAGCATGCTGAATAACTTTATTTGATAGAATTACTCCAATTACCTTTAGTGAGGAATTGTTTCATGCAACACAAACTGGTACCTGAAACAAGCGTTTACGCCAATTGTAACACCAATAGCATTCAGGAGAGAAAAACTAAAGTATGATAATCTCAGATTGCTGTCACTGGCAGTGTACATTTGTCAATTGTCTAAAATGTCTAACAACAAAGACTTTACATCAGTCCAAAATCACTGTACTTATTGACTTAAATGACATCAATCAAGACGGCGGCAGAAAGCACAGGAGTTACCGAAAGAGCATGAGCAAAGTAAAAATGCAAAAAGTACTAAGAAGCGAACGTTTTTACAATATAAACAAACTACGGGTGTGTATTCTAGAACCTTTTGAAATATTATCTGAAGTAAGCTAATAACTAAAATACATCTTATACTAGTATCAGGTCAATCTTCAGAAAAAAGGTTTTTGACATGGATTTCTTTAATACAATCTATCACTGTTTTTGAGGATTTCATTTTTTTATTTACAGTGGTGCGCCACAGTATTTTTTTAACAATATTTTCCAGATGGCATCGAAATGACATTGAAAAAACATTGGTTACCCTTAACACTATAACTAACAACAAATGAGAACACATACACACACATGTGTATATATATATATATATATATATGTATAGTTGGTTAAACTTTAGTCCATATTATTTTGAAATGTTTCAAATATGTGCTGAAATTTTGATTTAAACTGGACAAAGTATGTTGCTTATCTTCCAAAAAATTAAATTTATGTGTTTCAAACGTACCTGTAGCTATTATATATAGAACTTGAATAAATTGTTCTGGTAAGTTGAAATGTCAGTAACTTCGGTATTTTGTTATTCATTGATGGAAATAATAAATATACATGTTTGAATAAACAAAAGAAAAATGAAAAATAGACCACAAGTTAAAAGGGTAAATGGATAAAATATTTAAAAAACTTCACTAAAAATCACAAAAGAATGACTGGCCAACATGTTTTGACTTATGGATTTTGACTATGGGGCAACAGAACGGAAAATGAATAAGGAGTTTTATACCTTGAATTTTATGGTACCTTGCGTTTGAATCTGTTATGTCTATGCTGATATGATATTAGGCGAACAATACTAATACTCATTATGTTAATCTTGGAGTTGCAACTATTTGAAAAAAAAACCGTGAAAATGATTTTTTAGCTCACCTGGCCTAAAAGGCTATGTGAGCTTTTGCCATCACTTTGCGTCCGTCGTACGTCCGCCTGTCAACAATTTTTAAAATCTTCTCCTCTGAAACAGCTAAGCCAATTGTTACCAAACTTTGCCTAAAGCATTACCAGGGTATTCAGTCTAAAAATTTTGTTCGATTAGTCCGAAGACCAAACAACATGGCTGCTGTTGCTAAAAGAGAACATAGGGGTAAATTGCTGTTTTTTGCAAATAAGTCAAAAACCGTTACAGATATAAAAAAATCTGATACAAGTAAAAATGATCAGCATGGCAAGATCTACCCCCCCCCCCCCCTGCAATTTTGAAGAAAATCCGAAAACCCATCTTGGATTAATTACCCTTTTTCCGTAAAATTTTCAAAATTATTTATTTTTTATTTTGAAAAGTGTAACAGATAGAGGTGTAAATTGCAAAAATTTTCAACATATCAAGATCTACCAAACCTGAAATTTGAAAAAAAACCCATACCCTTGTAGGAGTTATTGCCCTTTTTTTCACAGAATTTAAAAAAAAATGTATTTTTCGTCTTTTATTTCCAAAACCATAGAATATTAAGGTTAAGTGTAAATTGATTTAATGTTTGCCATGCTATGGTGACTTCAAAACTGTTGTTAAAAATTGTTTGCTGACCGCGATTTTTAAAATGGCCGCCAAAAAAGGCGGGAAAATTCAACATTGTCCGATTTCAATGAAATTTGGTTACCAAATAGATTTTGATGTTGTGACTTCAAAACCGGTGTGGAAAATTGTTTGTTGAACGCCATTTTTGAAATGGCCGCAAAACAAGGCGGGAAAATTCAACATTGTGCGATTTCAATGAAATTTGGTTTTCAAATAGTTATTGATGTTGCGACTTCAAAACCGGTGTTGAAATTTGTTCATTGACTGCCATTTTCAAAATGGTCGCCAAAAAAGCGGGAAAATTCAATGTCTGGTTTCAGTGAAATTTGGTTTCCAAATAGGTATTGATGTCGCAACTTTAAAACCCATGTTAAAAATTGTTCCTTGACCACCATTTTCAAAATTGTCACCAAAAAGGGCGGGAAAATGCAACATTGTCCGATTTCAATGAAATTTGGTTTTCCAAATAGGTATTGATGTCGCAACTTCAAAACTGATGTTAAAAATTGTTCGTTGACCGCCATTTTCAAAATGGCCGCCAAAAAAGGCGGGAAAATTCAACATTGTCCAATTTCAATAAAATTTGGTTTCCAAATAGATATTGATGTTGCGACTTCAAAACAGGTGTTAAAAATTGTTTATTGACTGCTGTTTTCAAATGGCTGCCAAAAAAGGCAGGAAAATTCAACATTGTCTGAATTCAATGAAATTTGGTTTCCAAATCGATATTGATGTTGTAACTTAAAAATATTGTGTTAAAAATTGTCGTTGACTGCAATTTACAAAATAATGTCTCGACTTCAACACTGGTGTCGAAAGTGGTCTTTGGCAAGAACTTTTTTTGTCAAAAAAGCCCAACAAAGAAATATAGTTAAACATGATCAGACTTTAAATACTGTTGAAGATATAGGTGGTGTTCAAACTAACAAAGTTGGAGAGACTGAAGTTCTTGATTGTGGCAAATGAAAGCCAGGTGAGCGATACAGGCTCCTGGGAGCCTCAGGTTTTATTTTAAATTGATCTCCAGGAGATAAAAAAGTTTCACAAAATTTGGTTTAAAATTTATAAAAGGTATTTATCTATCTTTCATAAAATTATTTGGTCAGTGTTAAAAATTCTTGTGAATTTAAGGATAAAAATTCTTGTGAATTTAAGGATAAAAGAAAATTGAAGGTCAAACCACATGGAAATGACAAATTCAATTCATGAGTTTTGTAAAAAATACAATGGAAGGCATACCATGTAAGATTATACGAATACTTATTTTTAACAAAAGTGAATAAGCTGCGCATTACGTCTGTTGTATGTTTTTTTTTTCGAATTCTGATGCACATTAATGTGTGGTTTTTTTGTTTGTTTTTTTTTTTGTAGAACTTTTATTTTTTTATTCTAAAAGGGTCAAAATACTTGATATGAAAGCATAATTTTTGTTGGACAATCATTAGACACAATTATTAGAAGACTCGTATCGCACTACGTGACCATCATTCCAAAGACGTGATAATCTATCATATAAGTCTTTTCTTGATTTCCTAAGTGGGATTTTCTGTTATTATTTTATTATTTATCATTTTACTTAATGGAATTGTCATAATTTCACAATTTGATAGATATTGATTATATTTATACCACTCCTTTTTCACTCATAAACACAAGATGACATCATTAAATATCTCGGGGTTAGGGCTGTTTACTATACAATCGTTTGCAAATATTTTACACTTCAATTAAAAATAACACTAAAATTTATACCATGAATATTCAATATATCTCGTTTCCTTTATTAACATTTTTAATCAAGAGGAGTGTTAAGGGCCGTCTTGAACTTACTATGAAGTATGAGCAAAGCTATTTATTGAAGGCCTCATGGTGACTTCAAGATGAAGAACAACAATAAAAGTGTTGTTCCATTGCTTGGTTCTATCTTGTATTTTTAGAGACCTTGTCTGATGTGCATTTACTCCATATCCTTCCATTGTTTATAATACCCCCACGGAATATAGTAATCATGGTGTCCGTCCATTCGTTCGTTTGCCCATCCGCCGTAGGATACCTACTTTGTGGCGACAACTCCTCCTAGACTATTTGATGAAATTCATTGAAAGTTTCACAGAATGTTGAATACACATTGCCATTGTGTACAATTTAACTGGAAATTTCATTTTATCTTCTTTATTTATTACTGGAATAAAATGAGGGTTCAGGGGGTATATCTAAGTAAACTTTTCTAACAGTTTTTTTAAGTTTAAGCTTGGAGTGTGTCTCTTCTGCAGTGTGGAGTCCTTAAAAAGATTCCACGTGCTAGAGTTACATGCTCTCTATTTCAGTTATGATGTACTTGTTCTTGAAAGAATTTTTCATATGAATCATACTTTCAACTTATGGCATTTTTTTTGTACTTTCCAAATGTTATTCTGACCACCTGTTGATGGTGTCCACATCTCGCCCTTTCTATAATGCACAGTTTTCTTTCAATTGACTTGATGAGCGCTCTGTCTTTGGTTGTATCTGTCCACTAGCTTAGGACACTTGTGTTTCTGTCGGGAGCAAGTGATGACAGTGATTGTAAGAGCACTTCGGCAGTTAATTTTATATTTGTTAACGACCCCGCATCCATTGGCTAAATAAGACATGAATGTGGGATTCTTCGACAATTAGCAACGAGTCCCGTCTTGAACTTACTTTGAGGTATGAGCAAAGCTCAGACCTCATTGTGACATCAAGATGAGAAAAATAATAAAAGCGTTGTTTCTTTGTTTCGTTATATTTTGTATTTGTAGAGACCGTCTCATATGAAAACACAGTGAGGAACCTCACACCATATAGCAAGCCCTAAATGGCCCCAAAAAGGTTTCAAGCAAAATTTCCCGATAAAAAGAGTTTTACGGGAAAGCATAAAAGTACTGATAACTGGCTTAATCAATTATTTAAATGAATTCTACTCACTTTCCTCCCTCACAATGACACTGACCATGGGCACAGTGACAGCCGTCAGCACGCGCAGGATTGCAAGATGTTTGATCACGCCCTTTGAAAAAATAAATAATACATGAAAAGGAATATCAATGTCATATATGTTAAATACTTATCTGAAAAAGGTAAGCGCCATGAATTTGTTTAGTGCATCTCGTATTATGATACCTAAAAAAACGGGCTGGTTAAAGAATTCCAAACTAATCATTATGCTACTAACAGCGGTCAGCGTTTGTTTCACGACACTATAAGATGCAGGGTACAAGATAGAATATCGCATGCATTGTAAATTGTACAAATGTGTAAAATCTATCACTCTGACATATAGGTTTGTATCAGTGAATATACGTTTTGGTCTGATTGCTAAAATATTCTTAATACACATGTGCATGTAAATATAGCCTAAATATAACCGAAAAACGTAATTCTATACTGATTTGTAAATAGAACATTGTGGGACGGATCATCTAAGAAAAAAAATTGAACTGGACGTGTTTTTTTAATATGAAATGTTGCAATTTTACTGTCACTCATTAATTTAATGTATCTATAGAACGCCTACTTTCTTTTTTCTCCTCTCTTACTTCAATTACACCATCATTTTACCAAAAGAACGAACCGACAAATATGTTTTCTGCCGGTCCCATTAGTATTTCATAGCGTTTATTTGACGTATTTCGTAGTTAGTATATAGCTTTGTGGCAGATAACTATGATTTTAGTGCTATTGCGTATGCGTTTCTGTTATTGATAATTTCAAAACGAACATGTCATTTGATTACAAAATAAAATTCAACCAGTAACAGGCCATTCTCTTAAGATAGACACGAAATGCTTTATTTTTTGCCCTATTTGGATGCATGTTATTAAATTATTCAGTCTATAGAATGGCGGAAAGCTTCTGATCACAATAACACATACAGATTGTTTCAGCGATGTTAATTTCACTCCTACTAATGTTGCTATTTTTCACATCTATGCTGTTATTTTAATGTAATCTGTACATCTAGATATACAATATGTAAAATAAGGTAAACTACGAGTTTCAGAAAACAAAATATTTTAATATAACATCCCAACAATATGCATTTTTGTGTCCTTTAGTCCAAGAAATTTACAAACCCACATCTTAATTTAGAGTAAAGTTTGAAATAATCATCGAAATTACTTAAATCTACGCTTTTAATTATCTCCTTTGAAATTATTCATGAAGACTTGCGTCCTGTTCTTACAATTATAAAAATACCCAAGTTGTATAATAAACCGTAGATTTTACTATGCTGTACACTTGTTTCAAGGAGTAACATTTCATCAGTAACATTAAACTCAAATCATTTGGAAAGTCATAATCCAAAAATTGTCAGAAGTACTCATACCCAAAAATACGAAATAGGAAGCCAATCCGGTAAAAAAGCGTGACTTTTATTTTGTTTTATAGATTATATCTACCAACAGAGAAAATTTAGATTAAATCAAAACAATATAAATTACTAGATGTGAAATTATTATTTTCATAAGAAAATGAATAATAATTTGCTGTGTAAAAAACAATCTTGAAGATTAATTGAATATAACGAAAAAAAAATCATAGACTGATACATGTACCTTAGGTCTATTCCTTAATATCGATTCAAATGCAAAAACAATATCAACAACACGAAAGTAAATAAGCTTTAAGAATACAACTGTATAATGGTTTGGGGGAAAGATTGCAATTTTATATACCAAATCAAAGCGATATAAATCTTGGATATAAGTCTAAAAAAAGTTTGCTGCAAAGTGTAGTTTTTGCTTGATATGCAACCGATGAAGTCATAAAGCTACCGCCGTATGTAATGTGGTAGCTTTAAATACATTAAACGGTACTTTATTCACAAGATTTGTTGAAAAACGGTCACTGCAACGAGAAATTTGCTTTGCAAAAGATCTGACTTTTGTTTTCAAGCTTTACTAACTGTTACAAATGTATGTGGCATTCGACAAATATTGATACTATTGATAAACTTAAATGATGGGAAAAAATTAGATTTTTCCATGAATGTCGTTAGAAATGATCGAAGATCTAGAATTTCTTTATAATAGGTTTTGTATCAGAGACATCTATCATTGCATACACCCCCTGATTCGTTTAACTTACCCACACGAACGATATACGAACGAACGAAAAACGATGTACGAACGCACGATAAACGAGGCACGAACGCACGACAAACGGACGAACGAAAGGTAATACGCACGCCAGTATCGTTTAAACGAACGATTCATATCGTGTACACGAACGAACGCTCTAATCGTGCGTGCAGACAAACGAACGCTCTTATCGTGCAAACGATCGAACGCTCTGATCGTATGTACAAACGAATGCTCTAATCGTATGTACAAACGAACGTTTTTATTTAATGTGCAACCGGTTTATTACTTCACATTGGACAGCAATCTATGTATGAATGGAATTTCACCGACTTTTGACTAAAATATCTATTAAAAGCTAATTATACGGAACGTCTGATACATTTTGAATTTGTGGTGGTCCAGCATGAAAAAATCACTAATGTAATAGTATGGATAGTAACGTAAAAAGGTCCATCTACTTTTTATTTATTTATTAACTGCGCAACAATTACAAAAAAAATGTATTTGAAATGGAAAAAAAAAGAAACTTCACGGTCGCTAATTGCTTATCCGTTACCGTGATCTTTGTGCAGCTATATCTGAATTTTGAACTTAGTCTATGTGATTCAATAGGCTACCTTAGAAAATAACTCAATTTAGTACTTAATACAGCTTTTGACAGCTGCCACAAAAAATCCTACACTTTGGGTTTTCCGAAAGAACAGTAATGTAATTTTTTTATGATTGCTTTTTCTGCACGTTCATTTATTTGATAATTTGCACATTAATGCGTGTATATATTCAAGCCCTGCGTACACCAATCATCCAGATGGAAGGAACAAGTATTTTTGTCTTCAACTGTGTGATTTATTCCTTGTACCGTGTGTATCCTTATAGATATTTGCTTGTGTATCAATCTGATAGCGAGTTTGTATTTGACAAATGCAAGATAGTAGTTTGACCGGGTGTTTTTTAACCGAATCACACAGTCTCTGTTTCTAGGGAAATAGCTTCGTATTTCACATAGATGCGAAGTTGCTGACATTTCCATATTTTATATTTCAAACGATCAACAATAAATATAACAAAAACATATTTCATAAAAATACTATAAATTTAAGAAATTGATTGACAGGAAGGAAAGAAACTTACGTTATCAAATTAAAATGACTTTTTACAATTTTATCCAAAAAATGTTATTTGGCTTAAAGTCGGATTATCCTTTTTAATAAACATTGTCTGTTTCGGTTTGACAAATAAACAATAATTGATAATTAAAAGGGATCTTTGTGACACAACTTTTTGAAACATTTTAGCCGCAAATATTTACGGTTTGGTAGAAATAAACAATATTTGTGTAAAACATCGCTTCTTTGTCTATCAAAATAGGATATAAGATGAAATCGACAAAACATGAAAGAAATAAACATCTAAATAATAATTCTTTATAGAAAAAAGAAACGAACAAAATATAATTAAACTTTAGATTAAAATATAAAATCTATTTCAATTTACGGAAGGACAAAATGATACGGTCATATTTCCTATTCCTATTCCGTTCCTGGCAAAATACATTTCTCAAAACGATGAAAGACTTTTAACTTACTAGATTTTCACATATACATGTATACATGCGCAATGCATACAATACATACAACGAGATTAATTTGCAAAACAATTCACGAAATGTTAGCTTTTCAAAATCGACTGACGAAATCTCACTTCGGGTATATAAATATAATTCGAAAACAGCATATCTGAATGTCTTCTTCCGTTAGAATCAAGAACGAAAAAAGCTGTATTTTTATTGTCAACGCCTGTATATTTGCTCCACCTAAGACAGTTTCTACTAGAGAAATATCATAAAACTTGCAAATCATTTTAATCTTCCATTTGCAATTAAAATTGTTTCAACGGTAAAATTTTCTGTACATAACGTTTTATTCGGGACAAATATTATTATGATGGAACTTGTGACATTGTGTTTTCATACTCGTAGTATTCCTTCAACACGTTTAACAATTTGTGGAGATGAGGTATGATTTACGAAATCCGACTCGCAGAACTGAAGTTAACATAAATTGCAAATGACGATGTATGCTATTTTTTGCAAATTCGTGGAAATGAAGTGCCGCCAAAATCTACTTAAACATACTGACGAAACATGTGTACACAATATAAACAGGTGTTCTATTTTTAATTACATTTTGTTAATTTTGTCAGTTTTTTTCTGTGTCTTGTTGATTTTCTTAGTGTCATTTATGCAATTCAGTAAAATAAATAATGTAATTGCAAAATCGCCAACACACAGTTAATGAATTCTTTTAATTACCACAAACCCCTGTAGTCCATGGGCTGGAATAACCCCCCGTGCACCCCCCCCACTTCCGAACCCCACCCATTTTTTTAAGTCCGTATACATCCCCTCTTCAAAATAAAACATGTTAACACGAGCATAACCTGCACGCACTTGTGGAATTTGGCCCATTTTTAGACCCACCTACCAAAATTTTGGAAAATTCCGTTTTTCATTCAAGTTTTTCTTAAAGTTGCTTCAAAATGTTAACCAAATGCTTTCCAGTTATAAATCCGGGGTATCAAATGATTGCTTATTGTATGAGCTTTACAGAGAACTCAAGTTTTAACAATTTCTATGCCTATAACGTTCCACAGCGCAATTAAATGTACCCCTACCCCAATGAAATATTGATGAAAAAATGAAAAACCTGATATTTTCATTGAAATTGCGTAAGTTTGATTGTCTAGAGAACCCGAAGTGCATCTCAATTCCCAATTCTGAAAATTGTTTTTAGCTTTTCAATCTATTTTCTTTAATATAAAATATGTAAAGACGATGTTAACATATTTTAAATGACCGC
Source organism: Modiolus philippinarum (assembly GCA_002080025.1). Taxonomy (NCBI): domain Eukaryota; kingdom Metazoa; phylum Mollusca; class Bivalvia; order Mytilida; family Modiolidae; genus Modiolus; species Modiolus philippinarum. The sequence continues at coordinate 892 of MJUU01061688.1, read as the reverse complement.
AATTTTATTTTCAAATAGACCAAATACATGGACCTTTGAATAATTTCGTTTTTGAATAATTTTTGTCTTTCATTTGCCTAATATTATTTTTTAGTAAACAAACATCATTTAAAATAGGTATCAAATGAAAGCTTATTATATTTGCTTTACAACCATTACAAATAATGACTACTTTTATGTAATATAAACAGCATACATCAATAAAACTTACCCCTACCCCAACAAATTTACTCTAAAATTGTCATTTTTTTGTCTATTTTCGCATAAAAATAATCAGAACACGCAAAATGTGTGTTGTATATGGCATTGTTACATTAATAATATTATGATTTGGTATTATAACAGCCATTTGTCGACATAAACTCAATATTTCGCCCGAAATTGATGAAAAATGGGAATTTTTAACATTTTAGAATTGTCCAAAGTTCACTGTTAAATCGTTATATATGCCAAATCTGTAGGATATATCTGCAGATATGCCAATTATTTGTACCAAGCAACACATTAGTTGTCTTAAAACATTGTTTAGAAAAACAATGAGTGTTTAATGTGACTCTAAATACCGAAAATCTTACCCCTACCCCAACAAATTTTCCCTAAAATTGCCAATTTTTTGTCCAAGTTTGCATGGAAATAACCAGAACACGTAAAATGTGCGTTGTTTATGACAATGTTGCATGAATAACATCATAATTTGGTATTTAAACATCCATTGGTAGACTAAAACTCAATATTTCTCCCAAAATTCATAAAAAATGGGAATTTTCAACATTTCAGATTTGTCCATAGTTCACTTTTAAATCACAATAAATGCCTAATCTATAGAATATATCTGCAGATAAGGCAATTAATTGTTCTAAGCAATACTTTAATTGTCTTGAAACAGTGTTAA
>MJUU01061685.1:60956-76050 GCA_002080025.1 Modiolus philippinarum | reverse complement strand
ACAAGCTACACGCACATTTTCCCGCCAAATTATGGTTATCACCGTTCTATATGAATTTAAGTTTGTCGGTTATTTAAGAAATAAAACATGGCCGCCATACTATATTGTCATTATAACATGGGCTTGAGTTGTTTTTGCAAATATTTTATCCGGAGCGTTAGCGAGGGGTAAAATATGCAAAAACAACGAAAGCTCATGTTATAATGACAATATAGTATTTGGCGGGTATGATTTATTTCGATTCTGATATGGAAATTTCACCCATTTTATACCCGAAGCGAGCAGCGACTATCTAATGGTTCAGTAACATTTTGATTTTGATAAACAAATACAAAGACAAAAAACTTTCCACAAATACAACAAAAACTTACTTTCGTTTGATGAAATTGCTTATTTAACTGTAGAAAATGCCTCAAGCCTTCTTAATCTCCATTCAAACTTTCCAACCGACGCTGCTTACGAACCGGACATTACGATGTTATTTGTGACGTCACAAGTAGGAAAATTAAAGTTTGTCCCGAACATTGCCTTTTCAAGTAAAAAAATCCCATAATGAATTTCGGAAACAAATTTAATTAAAAAAGTTGTTAGTGGATGGTAGATGATTTTGACAGTTAAAATGAAAAATAGATTCAAAATATGCAACAGAAACTATGCATCTTTTGCGCATGTGCTAAGAGTGTTATATTGGTATTATAACATGACTCTATTTACAAAGCTAATACAGGAAGCCATATTAGAATCGAACATAATTAAAGTCATAATTATTGCTACACTGATGTGTTTTGTGCTGATAATGTTTCAGTCTGTAGTGTAATTTTACGGAAAGCTAAAAGCTAAAATTGCCTTTTAAAAATCCCGCGCTCAAATGTTATGACGTTGCAAAGAAAGGGAGATAACTCCCGAATGTAAACAAACGACATGAAGGTGAACTTCAGATTTTCTGACATATATGAGAAATTACAGCGTAAAAACTGGGAGGACAAGACTAGAAAATGATTGTGTAATGTGTTATGATTTGAATTATTTGAATGTAATAGTATCGCGTTATTACGCCTGGTCACGAATGACGTTATGGCCAATGTCAACAAGTCATTCGTGTTGGTAGGGTGAGAAAAATAATCAAACACGGGTTGGTGTGCGAGACAAAGAAATCTCAGACACCCGCGGGCAAGATTAGGCAGTCTCTGACTCGGCAAAGCCTCGTCAGAGACATCCTTAATCTTGCTCTTGGGTGTCTGAGATTTCCTTATCTCGCACACCCACCCGTGTAAGATTCTTATAGTCTCATACCACCCCATGTGAGACAGCCCCGTGCATACTATAACGTGATTGACGTCATGGTGAGTCGCTGAGTAATGGCGGATGGTAAGGACAACATGACGGGAGCGAAAGACATTTTCATATACTCGATCAATGCATACTATCTATTCAAGAGTATATAATTAGCTAGGCTATGGAATAGCCAAGCTATATAGATAGTTCTTGGGGGAAAGTGAGGAGTACGCTTGCGTACTGAGGAGAACGCATGCCCAGAAGACTATTGACCAATAGGAATTTCATATTATCGAAAATCAAAATGGCGGTCCAGTTTCGTCCTGATAAAACGAGGCGGGGTTTAATTTATCTGTTTCCTTGTGGAAGTTGAAACGTATTATAAACATTTACCATATGTGGTACTGGGAACAGGTTTCACGGTAGAGGATGATGGGATTGGTATTGCAATATCGCTTAGCTAGATTTATAAATATGGATATGATAAATAGAATAAGAACAGTAATGTTTAAATTTAAAACCAGAAGTTAAAAATCGCTTAGCCAGATTTATAAATATAGATATGATAAAAAGAATAAGAACGCTAATGTATAAATTTAAAACCAGAAGTTAAAAATAAAGATAAGGTATTGTGCAATAATCAATAATATACAAATACTATAAAAAACACCGCTTTAAAAGGTCGCAAAATGAGAAGTTTGATCGAATCAGTGACTGAATCGATTTATATCACCTACTTATGTTTATAAAGTCACTTTATGTTTATAAAGTCCCCTCGTGTTTTACATTTGCATCAATAGACTTTATTTCATTATCATGATGATATTATTGATGATTTTTCACTCAGTTTGAAGAAGGCATATGGTATTCAGTTATTGGAGAAATATTACTTTCATTTCTTTTGATTTAGTGACTATATAGGGTATTCTTCACCTCTTTTGTCATATGCGCAAACCAATAGAAGAATTTACAAAGAAGTACCGAAAAAGGCTTACTTCAATTATTGATTTGAGTATACAAATACATCATGAGCCACCACACCCTTTTCAATCAAACACGCAATTTTTTATCCAAGGCTATTCCATAGCCTAGCGTATCGTTTTTATTTCATAAAAACCATTCTCCGATTTATATCATCTCGGTACAGATCACAATGTCATGGCGTAGGAAATAGTTCGGTATTTGGCGACTTTTTATCAGTTTAACTCACCCTAGATCAATTATCTGACTACACTTAATTTAAGAGGTGTATTTTTACTAATGATTTGAAGCGATTTGTTCATGTTTTGATAGTTAATACTATAAATATTCATACACCACCGTTTCCTCAGTATTGCCTATTGATCGTTATGTAGTAGAGTTATCTTTCTTTAAATTCTGTGTTTTTAAAATCGACCAATAATTATTATATTTAAGATTATATCAATTTTATTTTAATATTTTATCTAATTAAAAAGTATATGTTTTCATTAAATAGAATAATATATAAATATGATGGTCTTTAAATTCCTAATTTTGTTAATTTAATTTCCTATTAATAGATTTTACATGGAAATAATTATTTTTTCTTAAAATTTTGAATGTAGCCAAACCATGCACTAAACTTGTGTTTGTTTATACATTATAATTACTTTGAATTATTGTAACTATTTATGTTTATATTTTATTTTGTTTTCTGCAACCATTGTCTTTATCTTACTCTTTGCATTTACGTTTTCACACTTTAGCTTTTTTTTCTGCATCCAACTATCCTTTTTATATTTCATGCTTTAAACAGTATAACTAAAATTTTAATATGTGTTGGTGAAGGCTCGTGGGTATGGCTTGAATCTTGTGCCATATGTGCTGCCATACCCGCGACCCCCCATTACACGAAGGAAGAAAATAAATTATCAGTTAGTTTAAAATTTAAATCTAAATAATTAAATATGTAATTGCATATTTTACAAAAGTCTGAGTGCTCATTAATTAAAAAGAAAAGAAGAAAAAAAAAGAAATAAAAAAAAAACTGAACTAGTATGAAGTCTATCTACTGGGGTTGGTTTAATAAAATAGTATGAAATCCAACTTCTGGAGTGGGTGTAATAAAATAAGCACTTACATTATTTATTTGAAGCCGACAGTGGTTTAGTAGATACCACATCCGAATCACGTCTACGATCACTTATAGCAACATAGTTTGGGCAGAAATATTTCATTATGGATATACATCATAAATTTTAAAAATAAAAAAATATGGCCATGTATTTTCTTTTAAATTCTTAATCATTCCATATAGCATTAGTTCACTTTGATATGAAAAAAAAGTGTAATGTTTAAAAAGTCATATTATTATTATCTGTAATAATTAGAATTGTTTAAAAAAAAACAAACAAACAGCAAAACAAAACTGAAATAAAAAAGACCCCTTTGCTCGCAAATATCTGTCAAATTAGTGATTGTGTTTCATGTTGCAGAGACAGAGATTAGAAAGTTCCTAGTTGATCCTTTGAAAAAAATCGGTAATAATATGCGTGTGCGAGACTTCCCACTTCCCTTTGGTTAGGGAAGTTGATTTTTAATTCCCAATACATGTAATTTTAATTAAAATGTACAGAAATATCAACAAAACGTTATTTATTGAATATCAATAAATTGTCATGGATATTAATTGTAATATCAGGTTAACACAATTATTAAATGACGATGCATCAGTAAAAAAACAATCGAGTATCCTTGAATATGGGTTTACCCATATCTTATCTTGTTTATGAACAAAAGTGAGGAAATTAATCAAACACCGTTGAAAATGCAAGATTTAGAAATCGCAAACACCCTCGGGTAAGATTTCAATGGTTCTCTGACTCGGCAAGCGTCTTCAGAGAAATATTGAAATCTTACCCTTTGGTGTCTCAGATTTCTTGATCTTGCTTTTCACCAGTGCAAGATTAGAAGAATCTAACACCAGGGCGTGGGTCAGACAGAAAAATCTCAGACACCCAAGGGTAAAGATTTTAAGTACTCCTTGCTTCGTTCGAGACGATAGAAATCTTACCCAAGGGTGTCTGAGATTTTTTTGTGTGGCCCTCTCACTGGTGTTTGATTATTTTTCTCCACTCAGCATCTAAAAAATCAAACAAATTACCGTCGAAACGCCATTTGTGACATCAGTGAATTACGTCCTTTTCACGACGTCATGAAGCATGAAGCACGCGTCCGAGTCCGGGGTTATTTCACTGCCAAAGATTTGTGACGTGTTTTAGTTTACTTTGAGTCGTTCGAAGGCAATATATATATTCTAATTTATTGGATTAAATGATATACTTTCCGATTCAAGTAGCCTAAGCCGAGTATATCGTAATTATAAGATATTGGCGGGAATAAATGCGTGTAGCTTGTCTTACACACCCCCCCCCCCTGTGTAAGACAGAAAAATCTTGCACCGCGAAAACAATGGATTCCTATGTCTGAGGTGGGAGAATCATATATTCTTCCGTAAATGGATGTTTTCCGTGTAAGACAGCCCATAGAAGACAGGGTCGCATGAAGCTGTCTTACACTGGTAATTGTCCAATCCAACGTTGCGATTTGCCCGACGTCACAATTGTTTCTACAATAAACTCCATGGATGATTAGACGTCACAATAGAGAACTCCACAAGAAATGGCATGAATTACTTTTTTCGGGTTGGTTGTTGTATTTTACGGAAGAAATAAGTTCTTATATTCGACCAAAATTAAAGATCGGGATATCTTCCACTCGTGTGAGAAATTCTACGTCTTTTACCCTCGTTTCACTCGGGAAAAGACGGAATTTCTCACACTCGTGGAAGATCTCCGTTATCTTTAATATGGTCTCGTATAAGAACCTATTAGTCTTGTACCTCCAGTACAAGACAGAAATTACCAAGCAACATATTCTGGTGTCACTAACGTCGCGTAGGAATGTCGGATGTACAGTTAGGTTTGGTGATAAATAAATCGTTGTTTGTTTTTACGAAAGTGAGAAAATTAATCAAACGTCATTGAAAACAGCTATCTCAGTGCAAACAAAGTAAAACAGAGAAAAGTCCTTAAATGGATTAATTGCCAGAAAAAGCAACAGAAATGCCAATTTTCCGTTAATGTTCTTATACTTAGAAATATTTCAAGTTTTACCAAGTTATTTTGCAAACAAGCATGGTGACCCCAATATACTTTTCTTTAAATGCAAACCGTGAGGAGACTTATGTACAAATGAAAAAAAGATAACTGAAAAGATTAAACAATTCGAAAACATATTTATCGAGCCGAAAGCCGAGGATAGTATCACAGTAGCGACCTTTCCTATAGAAGTATTTTCCATATGATAATGCATAAAGAAAATTAATCTATCGTTAATTTAGGATTTTTTTTTATTATTTTGCCAACTATTCTCTTTGTTAAATTCAGTAATATTATTATTAATCTTGCAATAGCTTAATTTTCGAAATTTTGTTTAAAACAAAGGATTATCTCCCTTGTGAAAAACTCTTTACTCAGCTAATTTTGACTTCCCATTTAGATAGTATTGGTAATTTGTTCTCTATTAGCCTCATGGTGACTTCAAAGTGAAGAACAACAATAAAAGTTTTATTCCATTGCTTGATTTTACCACGTTTTTGTAGAGACTTTGTCTTACATGCATTTACGCCATATCCATTCATTGTTAATTATGCACATTTCGATTTATGATTTTAAAAATGTTATCTGCTCTAAAGTGACATAATTTTTGATTATAATAATATCTAATATCTAAATATGGCCCTTCTCGCAAACAGCTTATTACTAAAGGTATTTCTACTCCTCGTTTTTAAGGAAATGTTATTAAAAATGCAAAAAACTGATTAAAGATCCAGAAAGGCTGGAACGTAACTTAGATTCTTTACGTAATAGGGGATATCAACAAGATACTCTGCTTGCAATTGAGATCTAGTGACCTTAAAATTGTACACACATACTGGCCTCTCACTGATACTGCCGATGTGTACTGAAATATATGATGATTCTTGACCATCTTGAGTTTGATTTTTATTCCGTAGTGCGACAGTGTTTTCCAGCAGACTAGGCTCCTTGAGCTAGCCGGCAGTGTAGTGGCCAGCACCCTTTGACCCATCTTTCAAAATTTTGCTCCATTCAAGATTGAGGTCATGAAGAAGTTAGTAGTCTACCTGTATTGGGTTTTATTCGTATGTTTATTCAACTATAGGGAAACGAGACAGATAAAGGGAGCTTTGGGTACCCATAAACCTGTTTAACCCTACCGCTGGCTTTTGCTAGTGCCGGTACCAAGTCCGACTGTCTCGAGTTCCTATCGTTGTTTACGTTTGCCTTTTGTCTTTTGCGTGTTTTTCCTGTGTATTTCCCTAGCAGATTTTTGCATGTGATTATAATTTTCAGCCATTGCAGGTGTTTCCTGTTGTTGAAATGGACATCTTGAGAAACTAAATTTACAGAATCTTCAGTATTTAGTTATTGGTAATACACATTGAAACGAAATCCCGTCCATTATTCTCCACTTACCCGTTTCACGAGCGGGAAACTATTTTACAAAAACTCTTAAAGAGATCGGTTTTTCCCGTTTCCAGGACTCAATTTTCCGACTTCACGTGGGATATCCTTTCAAGTTTTCACATGCATTTTTTTGCCACCATCCCGTTTCCCACAAGCTTAAAAATACCAAATCTTGCTTCCCGCATATACCCCTCATATAATGATTCTTCATAAACCTAGAAGTGAAGATCTTGAGCAAATGAAGTTAAACATTATCATAAAATATTTTTGAGCTTTGATTTATTATTTAAACCTTGACTTCTCACTTCTATTTAAACCCATTTCAAGGCTACATAACCTTTTATCTAGTAATAGCCAATTTTATGTTGTTGTCGGAATACACCTTTCAAGCCACTATTGAGTGAAATAAAAATATTTCTTTCATATCACTAGGACATCTCTTGTATAACAAACTTCATACAGGGATTTCTCCATTGCTTGGTGTTTTAATGTATTTGTAGAGACTTTGTCTCGTGTGCATTTACTCATTATACATAGATCAGCTGTCAAACGTTGCCAGTTCTTCGAGCCGATCTCCCTTCTACAGGGATATTTGTGAAACGAGATGTCATTTGAAACTTTTCTGAATGTAAGCTTACCTCCTTGCATACTTCTACTGGGGGTGGCTTCCTCCTTGTATTCTATCTTGGCTTTGAATAAATGTCCTTTGAATCGTCAATCCTGATGATCAAAACAACAGCAGTAGAATACCGATAGAACAACTTCGGACCATCTGATTTAAAGTATCCCTCCTTGTCCGTCCTGATTTGGAAGATTGGCTCCCAAACAGGATGTTTTTGTAGCCTTCACTGAAAAATCATTGTAATTAAAGGATTTTTTTGTAACCAGTACACGTTTTGTATTGTTTGTGGTAAATATTAATAATATGCTCAGCTTCTTATTATCTCTACACCAAATGAAAACAAGTTTTGAAAACGGCATTAGCTAGGATCTTCATCCCTCTTCCCTCGTCTATAGTTTTTTTTAGCAATTATGCTTTTCTTACATAAGCGAAAACATCACGATAGTTTTAAATTAAACCAGTTGTCATTTGAACTAAATGAATAACATCTAAGCTACCTTTTTTTATCTCCCTTGCTATAAGGGGACCTAAATTTAAACGTCGCAATTGAGATTTTTATTAAGACTTGTCTTATTTACCATTAAGTTTAGATTGTTTGAAATAATTTTTCACCTAACAAATCGTTAAGTTTTTTTTATTATGGGAATGCCAAATCACTGTTGAGTTCTTGGCAAATTTTCTTATTCATATTTTTTGTCACATACCTGCTTATGTGCACAAAAACATTTGTACTTTTCAGTTTTGGCTTAAAACCGTTTGGAGTTCTCAGTATCAGATAAATAATTACTTAATTCGTCACTCGATAAAGTGTTTTAACAACTCGAATTCCATAAACGTGACAGTAACCCAATTGCACCAAATTTTAACATTGCGAAAAAACTTAATAAATGACAAAATATAGAAGTTACTGTAAATAATATCTGCATATGGCCATTTCGACAACTTCAGTGCAGATCAAATGAAAATATTTGGAAAACCAATAACCAAAAAAATTGTAAAATCTGATAGATCACAATTAACCCAAAAAGACCTAATTTGAAAGCCAAAAACAGCCAAGGACAGAGCTATGCAAGAGGGAGATGCTCCTTAGTTTAAGGACAATTTTCTAGAATTATATTTTATTTATTCTTGAACAATACCATTACTTTGTGCATAGTGATAAAATTCTGGTTCAAAGCTGCTTTGAATAATTCTTGCATAAACTTTTATATTTTTATAATACTAGCTGCAGTCAAATTATTTGTCACGATGTCTGTAGGTCCCGGTCATTATTTAAACTTGTGTCATTTGTTGGAGATTGTGTGTTGACCATCGATACGAAAATGGGTGTTGGACTGGTTCTTGAAACACGTTTATGTTATTTGCTTTTGTACCATGAAGTATATGTACTGACAATATTTGGTTTGGGCTATTCAATAGATTGAAAACAATGGGTTAGCAACCATACTGGAAATGCTGATTAGGTAAAATGATTTTTTTTTGCGAACGTCGTACAAACTTCAATCTGTTGGGAAATTGCTCTTTATTATTTGAATTTTAAACCTCTTTGGGAAAGATCAGAATTATCGTATCCATTTCAATATATGCAGATAACTACTTAAATGACGAAATTTCATTTGGTAACTTTTTGAACGAATATTACGATTTCAAACCTTCCATTCTCATACTAGTGCAATTTGGATACTCTATGCATTTGGGTACTTCTACGTTAGACGATGATTCATTACTGTTGGACAACTCCTTTTTCGAATTCTTAGAACTTACATGTGTCCTTGTTGTTACTAATGCCCGCTATTTCAAAATTACCTTAATTTTTTTCATTATCTTAACGTACCTTCATCTGTGGACGTTAAAGAATTTGAGATTTAACAAAGCTGAATGAAAAATATACGTCTAACTTTTAGCTGAACGTCAACAACGGAATATTCGATTCATGAATTGTTGCCTTTGATGCATGCATACAGCGTAGGTTTACCTGCATGTATACTGTATTCATGTCTTTATTCACCTTTGCCTTTAAAGAACTGAATCGAATGTCAATGCATTAGTATATATACCAATGAATTTTTAAAAAAAATAAACTAATAGCCAATTGTGCTGAATTTTCCAATTATGAAAAAATAAAATTAAACAGCACTTCAATTTACGTGTTGGTTTCTATCACTTTATAAACATTGTGTTCTTAACAAAAAAGGTATATAACACAACCGATTGCAGTTCGATAAAAGGAATTAATCATATTGCGTAATTTTTTCAATTTCTCAAGTATCGCATGTAAATAGAAGTAATACGATGGTTTCCGTGGGATGCTTTGTTGATATAATAACTTAATTGTGTGACTTTCGAAAGCATTGTCAAATGTCAAATGTCCAATGTATACCAATAGACTGGTCGCATTTTAGATACTAATATAACAAAAAAGAGATGAAGACCTTTTTTATATTTCCAGTGAAACACAGACCACACGAAGCCAGAATCAGGAGGCGACCAAAAGGTAAATGAACACTTATATGTATCCAAAAATTTCCAGCAACGGTTGATATAATGAAAAAAAAAAGATGGCTTCGATATTCGCAGCGGTCATTTTATTTCTATGTAATTTGAATGAAGTAACATTATTAATGTTGACAAAGAAAACGGATGACAGTCAATTTTATCTTTGTTGACACATCTTGCATCCATCGAGTTAAAATGTGACATCAATAAATTCTGCTTAAACCTGTGCTTGGGGCCGTTTTATTTGTATTTGTATTTTGCATAGACTTTGTCTAATGTGCATTTACTCAATTTCCTTTCATTGCTAATCTTAGACTGGAGTTTCCTCTGCAGTATGGAATCCGTAAAAAGATTCCCCATGCGAGAGATGTATGCTCTCTACACCTTTCAATTATGGCGTACTTATTCTCGAGAGAATATCTCATATGAATACGAGAGCAAACTTACATATTTTGGCATTTGGTCTATTACTATTATCTAAATTAATGTAAATTCTAAAACCTAAAGTTTAACTCCACCCATCGTAGTTTTGTCCTAAGCTGTATTTGATATTACTGATAATTCGGATTTCGTTTGGTTTTAAGCATTTTAAACATGTTTTGTAATTAGGGATTTCCTATTTTTGGGTTCTAGTGCTGCTGATGAGGAGTGAATTTTCGAAATGGCCATACACCTCATTAAATTATTTTGGTTGGAAAAATGAAAGGATATAGAGTGAATGTACATGTGACAAAAACGCACACGATACATAGAAAATTCCAGTTTATCAAGGACAGGGCTTTTATTCCTGTCTACATCTTGATGTCGCCTGAGGGTCTTCAACTAGAGGTGAACAATATTCACCCCCTCAAGCGAGATCAAGAAGGCCCCTAGCGTGCACTTAAGCGGTATTCTTGACAAAAATTATATCAAGGTCACTCCCTTGCTCCCCACCCGCCATGGAGTGCCAACTTGGGCGATGCTCAGGGTTATCCAGCTGAAAGCACCAGGGTTACAAGAAGGGTAAAAATGTTGAGCAACATCGATCGCAGCTAAAATATGTCAACATATGTGATATGGTCTAATGTTTATTTACTCCATATCCTTTCGTAAAATATTTCATTATTTTTTTTTCTAATTTCCATTTTTTTTTCTGACGACCTGTTTATAGTGCCCACATCTTACTTCTTTACATGTATAATGCCAAGTTTTCCTGCAGTCAAACTGATGAACGCCCTGTGTTTGTTTATTTATTGTTAATGCAGAAATGATAACAGGAAACACTTACAATGGCCGAAAATTACAATCACATGCCACAATCTATCAGGGAACTGCACACAAAACAATAAAAAGACAAAAGACAAACCTATACAACGATAGGAACTCGGGATAGCCGGATTTGCTACCAGCACTAGCAAGAGCTTGTGATAAGGTTAAACCGGCTTATGGGTTCCCAAAACCTCCCCTTTTCTCTATCCCGCTTCCCTATAGTATAATAAACGAACAAAAATTCCAATACAGGTAGACTGCTTACTCCAAACCTCAATCTGAGAAAGAATAAGACAAAACGTAATTTAGAAAGATTGATAAAGGAGTGCTCTCCGCTAAACTTCTTGAAAGATTTGGTATAAAGAATCGTAATGAACTTCAGTAGACATGGGCAGTATCAGTGAAAGGCCAGAGTACCTGTAAAATCTTCAGGTCATTGGATCCCAAAGCTAATTTAGCGAATTCATGCAGAATATCCTGTCAATATCCCCTATTACGTAAAGAATGTAAGTTACGTCCCGGTTTTTCTGGACTTTTTTTTTATTAGATTTTGACATTTTTAAAAACATTTCCGTAAAAACGAGGGTGAAAATGTCCTCAGTTATAAACTGTTTACGAGTTACACCATATTTTATTCATAAAAAAAACAATAAAAAGACGAAAGACAAACACGCACTTAATATGTTCAAAACAAAATTATTACAAAAGTCACCAACAGAATAAATTTTTATCAAGATAATTATAAAGAGTCACCGCCTAAGCTGTCTGTTAACAGAATTAAGTTAAAATTAAGAGATCTTAGCAAAAAATATGTGTTTGTACCAATCGATAAAGCCTCCAACAACGTTTCTATTATTTGAAAGAAATATTATATTGATGTCCAACAAAATGAATTGTCAAAGTCTAACACTTCCGAACGTACTAATTTTGACGAAAAAACATTAACCAAACAGCACTTTAACGATACACCTTGCCTACTATGTACTGGATTCCTAAGCTTCACAAAAATCCCTACAAACATCGTTTCATTTCGTCAGCGAGTAAGTGTTCTACTACTAATTTATTCATCCATTTAACCAATGCATTTACCTGTATTAAAGAGTAATCAAAACTAACTCTGGTTTAAATTACTTTTGGAGTGTAAAAAATTCCATTGAAGTTTTAGATAAACTAAAATCAATAAAAAGACCAGTTTCGTCTATTGACAGTTATGATTTTTCTACACTTGATACAACCCTTCCACATAAATTGATTAAATCTAAATTGCGACAACTTATTAAATGGTCTTTCAAATTTTCTGGTCTACAGTTCATTTGTTGAAATAAAAAGCAAGGATTCTTCTCTAACATCACTTACAAGAATCATTGTTCCTGGGCTTGTGATGACATGATTAAGGCACTTATCAAAACTCTGGTGTAAATTACTTTTGGAGTGTAAAAAATTCTATTGAAGTTTTAGATAAACTACAGTCTATCCAAAGACCAGTCTCATCTATCGACAGTTATGATTTTCTACACTTTATACTACCCTTCCACAGAATTTGATTAAATTCAAGTTAGGACAACTTATTAAATGGTCCTTTAAATTTCTGGTCTGCAGATCATTTGCTCTAACAAAAAGCAAGGATTCTTCTCTAATATAACCTATAATAATCATTGTTCCTGGACATATGATGATATGATTAATGCACTCAATCTTTTGCTGGACAATATTTTTGTTCGTTTTGGCAACANATTGTGCACCTCTCATTGCAGATCTTTTTCTTTTCTGTTACGAACGAGATTTCATGAAAAAACTTCAAAACGGAACCATACCTAATAGTGATAAACTTATTTCTATTTTCAATAATAATAGCAGGTATATTGACGATATCCTTACTATTGATAATCCCCAGTTTTTAGATTATGTAGACATTATTTATCCAAAACAACTGAAATTAAATAAAGCTAACAATGGTTCCAAATGTTGCCCTCTTTCTGGATCTGACTATCATTATTGACTCTGGTACAAACCAAAATATATGATAAAAGGGATGACTTTGATTTCACCATTACTAATTTCCCTTTTCTTGACGGCGACATTCCCCTTGCTCCCTCCTACGGGGTGTATATTTCTCAACTGGTACGATTCGCACGAGTTTGTTCTACTCTTGGTGATTTCAATGAACGTAATCGTACTATCACAGCCAAACTTTACAACAAGGTTACAGATTTCATAGGTTGTTGAATACATTTAAGAAGTTTTCATGTTATATCTAAATATGGCGTTACTTGTAAACAACTTATAACTATGGGCATTTCTAGTCCTCAATTTTACGGAAATGTTGTTAAAAATGCCAGAAATTGATTAAAAATCCAGAAAAGCTGGGACGTAACTTACATTCTTTACGTAATAGGGGATACCGGTAAGATATTCTGCTTGCATCCGTTAAATTAGCTTTAAGACCTAGTGACTTGAAAATTTTGCACACATACTGGATCACTGATACTGCCAATGTCTACTGAAATTTATGATGATTCTTGACCAAACCCTTCGGGAAGTTTCGAGTTTGATTTTTCTTCCGTACATGTAGTGCGCATGCGACAGTGTTCTACCAGCAGACTAGGCTCCTTGAGCTAGCCGGCAGTTTAGCGGCGAGCACTCCTTGACCCATCTTTCAAAATTACGTATTGTCTTTTTCTCTCCTTTCAAGATTGTGGTCATGGAGTTAGTAGTCTACCTGTATTGGGTTTTATTCGTATGTTTTTATAGTATAGGGAAACGGGACAGATAAAGGGGAGGTTTGGGTACCCATAAACCGGTTTAACCCTATCACTGGCTTTTGCTAGTGCCGGTACTAAGTTCGGCTGTCCCGAGTTCCTATCGTTTTCTACGTTTGTCTTTTGTCTTATGCATGTTTTTCTTGTGTAGTTCCTTTGCAAATTGTTGCATGTAATTATAATTTTCAGCCATTGTAGGTGTTTCCTGTTATCCATTTTTTAACACTGAATCTTTCGCTAGACAACATGTTTGTTCGTTTTGGCAACATCGTTTATCAACAGGTCATTTGAATTCCCATAGTTAAAAACTGTGCACCTCTCATTGCAGATCTTTTTCTGTTCTGTTACGAACGGGACTTTGTGAGAAAAAAAAACTACAAGATGGAACCATACAAAACAGTGATCAACTTATTTCAATTTTAAACGATAACAGCAGGTATATCGACGATATCCTTACTATTAACAATCCTCAGTTTTTAGACTATGCCGACCTCATTTACCCATAAGAACTGAAACTTTATAAAGTAAACAGTGATTCTAAAGACTGTCCAATCTCGATCTAACTATCATCGTTGACTCTGGAAAAATTAAAACTAAAATTTATGATAAAAGGGATGATTTTGATTTCAGTATTTCTGATTTCCCTTTTCTCGGTGGTGGCGTTCCTGTAGCTCCATCATTCGGGATGTATATATCTCAACTGGTACGATTCCCACGCATCTGTTCTACTCTTGACGACTTTAATGAACGTAACCTTACTATCACATCAAAACTTTTACAACAAGATTTCAAAAATTGATAAACACATTTAAGAAGTTTTATAGACTCGCATTATTACTAAGGGCATTTCGAACCCTTGTTTTTACGGAAATGTTGTTATAAAATGTAAAAAACTCATAACAAATACAGAAATACTTGGACGTAACTTACCTTTACGTAATAGGGGATATTCTTCACATTCCGTTAAATTGGCTTTGGGACCAATGACCTGAGGATTTTACAGTTATACTGGCCTCTCACTGATACTGCCAATGTCTACTGAAATCTATGATGATTTTTTACCAAACCCTTCGGGGAGTTTTGAATTCGATTTTTATTCTGTAGTGCGACAGTGTTTTACCAGCAGACTAGGCTCCTTGAGCTAGCCGACAGTTTAGCGGCGAGCACTCCTTGACCCATCTTTC
>MJUU01061685.1:47645-60867 GCA_002080025.1 Modiolus philippinarum | reverse complement strand
GGCTATCCCGAGTTCCTATCGTTGTCTATGTTTGTCTTTTGTCATTTTATTGTTTTTCTTGTGCAGTTCCCTGGTGGATTGTGGCATGTTGGTTGTGATAGTAAGGTTACATTCATTAAGTTGTCAAGAGTAGAACAGAAGCGTGCAAATCATACTAGGTGAGATAGATACTGCCCGGATGAAGGAGAAAGAGGAACGTCGCCGTCAAGAAAAGAGAAATTAGTAATAGTGAAATCAAAATCATCCTTTTTATGATAAATTTTAGTTTTAATTTTACCAGAGTAAACGATGATAGTAAGATCGACGAAAAAAGGCAGTATTTAGGATCGCTGTTTGCTTTATTAAGTTGCAGTTCTTGTGGGTAAATGAGATCGACATAGTCCCTGTATCTATCCACTAGCATAGGACGCTTGTGCTTTTTGTCAGGCAACGGATGACAGTGATTGTTACAATGCTTTGCCAGTTATGTTTGTTGACGATCTCGCATCCGAAGGCTAAATAAGACATGGATGTGACATTGTTCGACATTGTTATTTACTACCACTGGACCGATGCCTATGCCGGTGGACTGTTAGTCCCCGAGGGTATTCACCAACCCAGTAGCCAGTACTTCGGTCCTGGCCCGAAAACCGATTTATTTGGAATTTTCAAAATATAAATTTATGAAAATTTTGTTTAAATCTTAGGAGTATCTCCCTCTTCCATAGCTCTGTCCTTAGCAGATTTTGGTTTTCCTATTTAGACTATATTGGTAATTTGTTCTCTAACAGATTTTACACATGTTTGGATATATGAATTTCCAAATGTTTGGATTTTATCTGCACTGAAGAGACATAACTTGTCGAAATGCGCATATGCAGAAATCAAATTTACAGTAACTTCGGTACTTTGCTATTTATTACCACTGGCTGATGCCTCTGCTGGTGGACTGTTAGTCCCCGGGGGTATTCACCAACCCAGTAGCCAGTACTTCTGTGCTGGCCCGAAAACCGATTTATTTGGAATTTTGCAAAATCTAAATATATGAAAATTTTGTTTTAATCTAAGGAGTATCTCCCTCATGCATAGCTCTGTCCTTAGCAGATTTTGGCTTTCCTATTTAGACTCTATTGCTAATTTGTTCTCTATCAGATTTTACACATGTTTTGGTATATGAATTTCCAAATGTTTGGATTTTATCTGTACTGAAGAGACATAAGTTGTCAAAATGCGCATATGGAGAAATCAAATTTACAGTAACTTCGGTACTTTGTTATTTACCAATATATTCCCCTTAAACCGATACTCGGAGTCGTCTTGAACTTACTGAAAGGTGATCAATGATTACTGTTGAAGGCCTCATGGTGACTTCAAGATGAAGGAAAACAATGAAAGCGTTGTTCAATTGCTTGGTTTTACGATGCATTTGTAGAGACTTTATCCTTTCATTGCTATTAGTTTATTGCTAAATTGTTCAGATGTAAATTAACTTCAAGTGAACTAGAATTAAGAATTCTCTAAGGGTTCCACATACTGATATGAATGTTTTATTTTTATGATGTAAACTTAAGAGTGTAGAACTTTGGTAAGCCTAAACGATTTAAATTGTTTACTTTTTCTAATATTTACAGTATTTAATATATACATGCTCATACATACTTTCAGCAAGTGGTGTTTTTAGTTTATTTGTTCCATAAAAATGCCTTGTTTCGTCATATCATTTGGTCTGTTCAGGAACTGACTTAAATTTTTTAATAAGATCTGATTCTGAATGCAAATTTCTGTAGTATAAACAAGTCTTAAAGTACGCATGAAATATGGTAATAAGTTTCAATATTTTGAACTGGAACACATGAACATGTAAAATACTGAATAAATTGTCCATTTTATATCAAGGCAAATAAAACAGAAAGGAACACAATTAAAATATATATATCTAACTATAATGGTGGCCATGAATGTTACGGCATTTTACACTAACGTTCTGCATAACAAAAGTGTGGATGAAACGTACATGGGTGTGGGGTTTTCTCACCGTTCATTGAAGATCTTATGGTGGCTTTGGGTTGTTGTTGCTCCCCTTTGGGTCATTGTCTCTTTGACACATTCCCCGTTTCCTTTCTTTTTTCTATGTAAGAAACCATCTACTGAATGTCTAGTAAAATGCTCATAATGGAAGATTTAACAAATATGCACCACGCATATCAATTTTGGAATTGCCTACCGCAAATCATAAGCCTTAAAACGAGTTCTCTTACGTGATAGAGCCCTGAGGTTGTGACCTGAACGGCTTAATAAAACCCGGATAAGCATAACATGTGGTTATTCGAGGCCTAAAAAGCCATTTATTTAATTGACTATGGTAAGGGGAAAACAAGAGCTAGTAGTGATCTATGATTAACGAATAACTAAATACCGAAGTTACGAATCAACCTTTATTCGTCGGAACTTGTCTGCTAACATAAAATTGACAAAAAAAGTTAAACATCGAAAACTGTCTTGAATAAATGATTTTATATGCTTTGTGTATTAAGATACATGCACTTCTACAACTAGTGTCTCCTCATTGCAGTTAATACCAAAAACGAAGGGTTAATTCATTGACAACTCAAGTCTAAATGAGGATTACTGCAATGGATTTATGTTCTAGCGCCGTTCTTTGAGTAAAATATTGAGTAGAAAAAATGCCTAGATTTCATATTAAAAATCGTGACTTAAAAATTTTAAATGATGTTTATGTGAATGTGCAAAGCTATTGGAATGTAATAAAACTGCTAATTTTTGTATGATGTGAAAGCCAAAATTAGCTTGATGTATATCAGCTATATCAGCTTTTTCATATATTTAGGTTATGCATTTCCAAATGTTTTCATTTGATATGCACTGAAGAGACATGTAGATTAGTATATTAGGTAGCACGGTACTAATTATTTTTCCATAGGCGACAATAGTAACATTTTCAGAAAATTTACTGATTTAAAACAAGAACCCAAAGCGAAGTCATATCAATTGTTGAAGAACTTTATAATGCCATTCCAAGAATAAGTGTGAAATATATTCATGACCAATTCCCTTTCAAGCTATACTGAGTCAAACAGACCCACTGTGTTAACAGTTCAAATTTTACCGCCATTCATTGAAAATGAGGAATATATTTAAAAAAATTCTCAAAAATTCATTCTTAACTAAATTAAAATTTCTTTTGTTATTTTTGAAACCTTATTCACTATTCAGTCTTGAGATAGTATAGGGCATAAATTTTAACAATATAAACCAATCATATTTAACCTTTGGTCTTCACTGTGAATCTGAATGTAGGGTACACAAAATTTTGAACTGGTTCCCGCAGAGTAATTAGTACCGTGCTACCTATAGGAATACACATTGAGTACAAAGCTAATGGAAACACTTCCTGGAGCAAGATTACTCATTTCTGACTTTAATTCAATAAAGTTCATTTGAATTCCCCATTTGACCTTGACCCAATATTGGATTTCAAATGCCAACCCCCATAGGCAATGTTGGATGGTTGGAAACCCTAATTTCAAACAGACCTCAAAATGAGTAAGGAGAATTTCTTGGTGAAATCACTGCATTCAAATAAAGTACTAGTAACAGCTGTTTCAAGAAATACAATCTATATCATCTCTGGTATGTTAGATTCTTGACTACTGTCTTAAATATCATCTTAAATTGGATTTCTGTATTTTCAAACAAATGACCACCCCATAGCTTACAGCAGGCCTTAAATTGGCCAAGATTTTAAAATGTGCCTGACAAAATCTCCCAATGATAACATTAAACATAAGATTGGCCTCCTATCAGGTTTACTTCCAGTTTTTCCCTTGCAGAATGTACTATAAGAGGACTTCTATTACATAGTCAGGAGTGCAATAACTAAAACAGACCCCATGAATTTATATCAGCTTATGTCGGGAGCTCTAAACCTGGTTCAATATACTCTTTGTTTTCATTTATTTACAGCTAAGTCTTCCTTCTACTTATGGCTGGCACCATTTTACATTTTCACTACAACTACTTAGCAAAAGATACTTTTTTATCTAATGGCGGTCAAAATTTATGTCCATAATTTACCCATTTTTGGCATCACATTTCATAACTGAAGACTTAATTTAGCATTTAAATCCAGTTTGTTGACTGAAATTTAAAAAGTGTATTGTAATCAACATTTATAGACATAATATACCAAAACTTTACATCATGAATGGAAAATTTGGTCAAAATTTGAACTTCACTCATTTTTCATAATTTGCAAACAATTTTCTCCCTTTATAATATGTCGCGAAAAAATTCTTAGCACAAATATTGCAGCGAATCATTGCGTAAAGTAAGAACAAAGGCTATTAGACACTTTTGAACCAAAATAATGGCCATTGACTGATTCCACTTTATGTAGTAGCCCAAACTATATGAGCATATCCATAAAGATCTAAAATTGCTGAGTCAGCAATATTTCCTTATTTCTAAGACTTTTTTAACCTTTTGACTTATTATTCTTCCATAAATCAGTGAAATCCATAACACTGAGCACTACAGAGTAAGATTAGATATTACCAAATGTAAATGTTATAATGTCTCATTTCAGCCTATAGGTAGCACGGTACTAATTTTTTTTCCATAGGCGACAATAGTAACATTTTCAGAAAATTTACTGATTTAAAACAAGAACCCAAAGCGAAGTCATATCAATTGTTGAAGAACTTTATAATGCCATTCCAAGAATAAGTGTGAAATATATTCATGACCAATTCCCTTTCAAGCTATACTGAGTCAAACAGACCCACTGTGTTAACTGTTCAAATTTTACCGCCATTCATTGAAAATGAGGAATATATTTAAAAAAATTCTCAAAAATTCATTCTTAACTAAATTAAAATTTCTTTTGTTATTTTTGAAACCTTATTCACTATTCAGTCTTGAGATAGTATAGGGCATAAATTTTAACAATATAAACCAATCATATTTAACCTTTGGTCTTCACTGTGAATCTGAATGTAGGGTACACAAAATTTTGAACTGGTTCCCGCAGAGTAATTAGTACCGTGCTACCTATATTAGTATATATCATTATTTTTCTTGTGCTGTTCCCTAATAGAGGCTTGCCGAGCGTTTAAAATATTTGAAAATTTAACTATCGAGAGTGTAGAAATGTCGTTTCTCACGAGACACGGTTGTGGATTTTATTTCTGTAATGCATCAAGGTGATTTTTGGACCAAAAAAATGACCCCCTTTTCCGACGATCGGAAGTAAACAACGGCAGTAGAATACTGAAGGAACAAGGGAAGCGATGACTACAAAAATCGAAGTCCAAAGAAACGGTAACAGATAAAAACAAAGACAAAACAAGGACGTGAGACAGCTACAATGCACGGAAATAAAAAGATAACATTAAGAACTAAGGCACTCATAGTGTGAACTCCCATGAAAACCGGGAGTGACATCAGGTGCTCCGGAAGGGTAAGCATGTCCTGCCCCGCTAGCGACACCCGTCACACTATCAGTCAGGCATAAAATGTTTTGAAAGGTCTGTTTGGTAGTTGATTGGTTAATCTCATTTTCTAACCCTTAGACAAAAAAAACCAATGAAATCCATGGTACATGTTACTTCTCTAACCCTTCAACAGTACCATGGTGAATTTGTAAATCTCTATAGTATGGAAACAATCACAAGGACAAATCGGTAGCACAAACATCACTGACGAAGACAAAACTTAGCTTTTACAGTATGAAGGACAAATCGATAGCACAAACATCACTGACGAAGACAGAACTTAGCTTTTACAGTATGATATACAAGACAACATGAAAAACTAAAGTCCTGACAGTGTGAACTCCCATAAAAACCGGGAGTGACATCAGGTGCTCCGGATGGGTAAGCATGTCCTGCTCCGCTAGCGGCACCCGTCACACTATCAGTGAGTCAATCCGGGGTTGAGTCAAATCCGGTTATGTCAAATCCGTGAAGACGTGAAATCTAGCTGAAAATGTCCGTTTTCATTTGGGACACAGACACGTCATATCTGTCAATGATGTCATGGTGACGGCCATAGAATTTCTGAAGGGATGAAAGTAACAAAGGCTGAACAAATCCCTGACTAAGCAGCTTTTGGGACAGTGTTTTTGCTCTAACTAAAAAGTCACTGTATAAACTGCATGCCCGACAGTAACGAATCAACTGTGAAATGTACATGTAAATGTGTTCTTTGAGCGTGACGTTATAAGGCATGGTCGCCTTTTTTCATGGCGTCACTAAGGTAAAGTCGGAAAACGGCAAACATATTTGACGTCATAATTGAATTTTAACCAATGAAGTATCATGAACACTTTATGCACATGATGGTTAACATTTTGATCTCCTATGACATGAAATTGACGGGAACAGCATAAGAATTAGAGAAATATGTCTTCGAAAATGGTCATATGCAGAATCAAAATTATCAGTAATTCGATATTTCGTTATTTGTTACAACTGGACCGATGCCTCTGCTGGTGGACTGTTGGTTCCCAAGGGTATTCACCAACCCAATGGCAAAGTACTTCTTTGGCCTGAAAATCGAGTAAATGTGGAAAATTCAAATTTATATGGAAACTTCCTATATCTAAATTTAAGAAAGTTTTGTTCAAACTAAGGAGTAT
Organism: Modiolus philippinarum; assembly: GCA_002080025.1. Taxonomy (NCBI): domain Eukaryota; kingdom Metazoa; phylum Mollusca; class Bivalvia; order Mytilida; family Modiolidae; genus Modiolus; species Modiolus philippinarum. Next base: position 54,230 of record MJUU01061685.1, on the reverse strand, counting down.
TTCCCTCTTGCATATCTCTGTCCTTAGCCTTAACTTATTTTGCTTTTATATTTAGATCCTATTGGTAATTTGTTTTCTATGAGCTTTCACACATATTCGGGTTATGGACTTCCAAATGTTTTCATTTATTGTGCACTGAAGAGAAATAAGTTATGCTAAAACTTAATTCTTAGTAACTTAAGTATTATGTGATTTGTTACAACTAGGTTGATGCCTCTACCGATGGACTGTTAGTCTCCTAGTGTAATCAACAACCCAGTAGCCAAATACATTAGTGCTGGCCTGAAACCCGATTTTATGTAGAAACTTGCTAAATCTTGATTTAAGAAACATTTTGTTTAAAACTAAGAAGTATCTCCCTCTTGCATAGCTCTGTCCTTAGCTTATTTTGCTTTTATATTTAGATCCTATTGGTAATTTGTTCACTATCAGTTTTCACACATATTCGTGTTATTGAGTTTCAAATTCTTCCATTTGATTTGCACTGAAGAGACATAAAATGTCGAAATGGCCATATGCAGAATGTAAATTCACAGCAACTTCACTATTTTGTTATTTGTTACAATTTAGCCGATGACTCTGCTAGTGGACTGTTAGCCGATGAAGGGATTCACCTACCCAGTAGCCAAGTACTTCGGTGCTCGCCCTAAAACAGATTTTATGTGGAAATTTGCTTTATCTGAATTTAAATATAGTGTCTCATACTAAGGAATATCGTCCTCTTGTATAACTTTGTTCTTGACTGATTTTGGCTTTCCTATTTAAATGCTATTGGTAATTGTTTCTCTATCAGCTTTTTCACATTCGGATTATGGGTTTCTAACTGCTGTGATTTATTTGATCTGCACTGAAGAGACAAAAGGTGTCGAAATGGCAATAAGCAGGATGCAAGTTTTCAGTAAGTTCAGTATTTTGTTATTCGCAAATAAAAATGTTTTATATATTTGTTTCCTTTGCAATGTTGTAATTTCTGTTTCTGTGCTTTGTATCTGTCTAATGTCATTGTTTTATCTGTCCTCGTTTTGGCCATGTCTTTGGACTTCGATTTTTTTAAATTTCACTCCTTTGTTCCTTCGGTATTCTACTGCCGTTGTTTGTTCACAAAATAAAAGAAATGTTGGTTATTATTACAACATATATTAGAATAGCCTTATTGTTTTCGAAGTCGAAGATTTTTGAAAGTGATAAAGAAATTTTTAGCAGCAATATTACTATCATAACTTGATTTTCAGAAACAAATGGCATATGAGGAATTTGTCATTGTTTTATTGTAAGTAATTAGCCCATATTTGCCAAGTTTTTACTATTCATCAAGTATTTTTGTATGTTTTAAAGTTTAGTGACACAAAAGAAGAAAAAGGGACAAAAAGAATACCTATGGAAATGCTCAAGCTGTAGGTAAGGTCATATTCCTTTTCTTTAAAGGTTTATCGAACTTCACTTTAAAGTGAAATTCACCAATCACAATAAACTTTGTTTCTTGAATAGTCCAGATGGATGACGAAATGGAATTTAAGAAATAATCGATTTCAACAATAATTATACATTATTCGCAACAAAGATAAGTATCAACATATTTATTAAAATATGTGTGCTTATGTTCGTCATATTCATGGACTCAATGGACTATTTCTTCATAGTAAAGTGATCTCTATATATTTCAAGTGAACAAAAAAGCTGTTGTGAAAAAATATAAATGTACAAAACAAAGCAATACTCTATCACATTAATTCCTTATAAATAAGAAATTTATAAGAGTATGCGATTTTCTCGCCGATTTAAACATTAGAGATTTAGATAATTTTGGTTACTTGTGCTCTGTCGGATTTTACATTTTTTTTGTTTATGGTCTCCCTAATATTTAACTTGATTTGCACTGAAGAGACATAAGTTGTCAAAATGGCCAACTGCAAGAACTAAATTAACGATTATTTCTGATTTTTTGAATTATTACCAGTGGGCGGATGACTCTAGATTATTAAAGCTTTTCATTTTGATATTTTTGGTTATTTGTGCCCCGTCAGATTTTATAAATTTCTGTCTACAAGATATCACGGTTAAAGTGTTAAGTCTATTCCGATGCATAAGTATACCCTGAGGTCATCTATTACTTGATAAGTTTTCCGTGTGAACATATACAATGCTGAGGTCAATTGTACCACAAGATTTCAGGGGTAATCTCTAATATTCAAAAAAGAACGCACTGAATAAATCGTTTTTACTTTCATCCGAGTCTGATCACATGCTATAATTCCGATGCGAGGCAATTTCATTTAATTCTTGCTTCATGTTATATAATGTTGTTTAAGTCAAATACAATGTACCCATGCAATCTTTTTTTTTTAGCCAAGAACAGATCTACGATAAAAAGTAAGTAAATTATAATATATATCCCATCTTAAAATTTGGTTTATTTTTTTTTTCTGTTATTAGTAGACTCATGTGTTTCTTACTAGTTGTTCCGTTTCAGTTAGCTATATGAAAAAATGTATATACAAAATGAAAATACACCTGCAGATCAGACTCCCACAGATTAAAGTAGTCTGTTCATTTGAAATGTAATATTTTAAAATTAGCACAAATAAATGAAATGTATAACAACCTTTATATAATGAGACTTCGTGATGTATGCTCTGTATATTTCAGTTTATATGGTGTACTTGTTCTTTAGAGAATTTCGCATATCTATCTGCACTGGAGAGACATAAGTTGTCGAAATGCGCATATGAAGAATCAAAATTCACAGTAACTTCGGTATTTAGTTATGGATACACTATCATATATTCAAATTTTAGCATTATATTTTTGCAATTTCCAAATGTTATTCTGACCACCTATTTATCGTTCGTGATTCTGTTATGTCAAGATTTCTTGAAAGTGACTCGATATTTGCCCTCTGGATGTTTATATGTTGTTATTGCCTTCTATCTGTCTTTTTGTCGGCAATGATGACAGCGACAGTATAAGAACATTTTATATTTTATGATAAGAATTGATAACAAAATGATGTCTCTAGTTTAGTAAATATGAAAAAGAAAGGAAATGGGGTAAATGTCAAGGAGACAACATCCCGTCTCCAGTTTAAAACGACCAAAAACAAAGCATCTAGTGGTCATCGTACGCAGTGAGGAACCTCACACCATATAGCAAGCCCTTAATGGCCCCCAAAAATGTAAAAAAGGTGAATAAATCAATGGAAACAAACCAAATCCACTAACCCGAATATCAAGTAACTAAAATTTTATAAGAAGATAAGGACAAGCCAGTGACTAACATATTCCTGTCGATCATTTTAGCCTGCACAATCAATTTGTTAACAGCAAAATATTGCCATCCATATGAAAAAAATGCCCTCTCCTTGAACATTCAGAATTGGAACTTTTTTCCATCACCAACTAACAACAAGCCTATTTTAGCTAATTTTATGGGGTTAATCTTAGGTAGAAATTTTCATACCGTACGATGCTATCCTTAAACTACCGAAAAGTTTCTTTTTTACCTACAATATAGTAGGTACCCTATACCTGTAACGATTACTAGTCTTGGTTTGTGATTTAAATTCTTGTTGATAAATTTATTGTCTACCAGATGCTTAGCCACATTCTGTTATGTGAAATATTGAAGATGTTTTTCTTTTCCTTTTTCCTTTTTTAGTATTTTTCATTTATTACAGATGAAAAAGTTCAAATATGTATCTAACGGTTTGTTTTTTTCTTTTTCAGACGGTAAGTCTCAAGACAGAAATCGATAAGTATACTATAAACATGCATAAGGAATTTACAGGACTAAGAAATAGAATCTATGAACTCACATATAAAGATATCTGAGACATGGCGCTAAAATCAAAGAAGTAAATGAAAATAAATAATACAAAACCAGATATAACCTTAAATTGTCTATTGTGAAATTATGTTATATAATTTCGTTTCCTTAATTTTAAGGCTTGCAGATGTATTGATTTACTTTGAATTTGTGTTCATGTTCCAAAAATATTTTTTCCTTTGGTATAAAAAGGGAATATTCTTCCCGAGGGTTTTCACCAACCGAGAAGCAAGTACTTCGGTGCTGGCCCGAAAACCGCTTTTATTTGGAAACTTGCAAAATCTAAATTTAACAAAATTTTGTTCAAAACTAAGGAGTATCATCCTCTCGCATAGCTCTATCCTTAACTGATTTTGGCTCCTATTTGTAATTTGTTCTCTATCGGCTTTTACACATATTTCGGTATATGGATTTCCAAATGTTTTGATTTGATCCACACTGAAAATACATAAGTTGTCGAAAAACACATAAGCAGAAACTAAATTTACAATAACTTTCGTATTTTGTAATTTAATACCATGCAACAACCTTTAACTTTAACTGGATTCAATTCGACTTTATATGATTTAATAGTCACATCCTTGATACATTCCTTATATGATCTAAATATTCCTATTTGGCGTAAATCATGCGACAATATGGCGTATCTTGCTTGCCCACAAAACAAAACATAGATATGACCGCATATTCAATAGAAATTAAATCCATTTAGTGGAACTGAACATGCAGCAACGCAATCAAGCGATGAGAGATTGGTCAAACAAAAAAGGCCTTCACATAAACTCATGTGAATTTTTAAAACTTTAGCAGTTTACTTCTATATTTTATGAACGGATATGGAGTAAATGAACATGAGACCATAACACATGTGTTAACTTCAACTGCAATAATTTTAATGAACTGTATGACCATTTCGGAAATTTATTCCTCATCAGCAGCACTAGAATCCAAATTTGGAAATCCATTAATGCAAAAAATGATTAAAATGCATAAAACCAAACGATATCCGAATAATCAGCAATATCAAATATAGCTAAGGACAAAACTACGATGAAAGGAGTTAAATTTAGAGTTTAGAATTTACTTAAATTTAAATAATAGTAATTGAACAAATTGTACACATAAGATACAATCTCATATACAAGTACTCCATATCTAAGAAAAATTAGGAGCGTACATCTCTAACACGGGGAATTGTTTTACAAACTCCAACTCTATGTACTTATACTAAAGATAAATTTAAAAACATTGCAACCTGCTGTAACCTTCAAAACTGGACAAAGTCAAGATGAAGACAGGAATAAAAGCCCTGTCCTTGATAAACTGGAGTTTTCTATGTATCGTGTGCGTTTTTGTCACATGTACATTCACTCCATATCCTTTCATTTTTCCTAAAGCTGCTGAATATAACATGTGTTAATGTACATTTACTCCATATTCCTTTGTTTGCTAACAAACTTGTTTAGATAGCTAAATACCAAAGTTCCTGCAAATTAAACTTCTGTTGAAGGCCATTTCAACAACTTACTGTGAAAGTACATTCATGCGTTGTAACCAGCTTTCGTGGTTTTCATGAATATCACCGTTTCGTGGGTAGGGAAAATATGCATTTCGTTGGGAACTTAAGTACGTGGTTTTAGCGTACAAAGTAATCTGCGAAATTTGGAACCTCACAAAATACTATTTCAAAGTATGTCTTTTCCTTGAAGACCAAATCAAAACCATTTTTGGACCGCAACCCCCAAAAATATATAAAACCTGATTGAGAACAAATTACTTGATATCCGAACTCAGATAAAGACACAGCTATGCATGAAAAACTCCTTAGTTTAATATGAATTATCATTTCCATAGTCAATAATTATTTATGATGTTTTATGCATATATAACAAAAGCCACTTACATTCGATGCACCGGTGTAAAGTTCATCTGAACATGTCCATATTATTTCTCAAGTTTGTTTAGCTCACCTGGCCTAAAAGGCCATGTGAGCTTTTGCCATCACTATGCGTCCGTCGTCCGTCTGTCAACAATTTCAAAAATCTTCTTCTCTGAAACCACTGGGCCAAATGTAACCAAACTTGCCCTGAATCATCACCAGAGTATGGCTTCTCAAAATTGTGTTTGATTAGGCGGTAGGTCAAACAACATGGCCGCCGTTGCTAAAAATAGAACATAGGGGTAAATTGCAGTTTTTGGCCAATAACTCAAAAACCGTTAAAGATATCAAAAATCTGACGGAGTAAAAATGATCAGCATGGCAAGATCTACCTGCCCTGCAATTTTGAAGAAAATCTGAAAACCCATCTCGGAGTTATAGCCCTTTTTCCGTTAAATTTTCAAAATTTTTGCATTTTTTATTTTTTATTTCAGAAAGTGTAACAGATAGAGGTCGAGTGTAAATTGCAAAAATGTTCAGCATATCAAGGTCTACCCACTTCGAAATTTTGAAGAAAATCCATTAACCCTTGTAGGAAGTATTGCCCCTTTTCACCAAATGTTTTAAATTTTCGTATTTTTCATCTTTTATTTCTAAAACTATAGAAGATGAAGGTCAAGTGTAAACTGATGAAATGTTTCCCATGCTGTGGCGACTTCAAAACTGATGTTGAAAATTGTTCCTTGACCACCATTTTCAAAATGGCTGCCCCCCAAAAAGGCGGGAAAATTCAACATTGTCCGATTTCAATGAAATTTGGTTTCCAAATAGATATTGATGTTGCGACTTCAAAACCGGTGTTGAAAATTGTTCGTTGACCGCCA